>CAJPEX010000494.1:0-18954 GCA_905338405.1 Notodromas monacha
TGTTGTTGGCCCCATAGTGTTTATAACCATATTATATAAGGAATTTTCGTCCACTGAAGGACAATGATAACCTTCCCACCAGCAGGCACACCCCAATCTCCAGACTATAAACTTGCCAAAAAAAAAATTCTGGACTGGATTTATTTACAGTTGAACCTCTCCAATAAGTCGAAATTCAAGAAACTGGCAAAAAATCAACTTAGGGAAGTTTCCAGTTTGGGAGCAGGCATTTTTTGTGGTAAAAAGATGGAAAGTTTTCGGGATATTGTAAATATTGATATATTCTGGGCCTTAAATTGCTTCTGAGAAGAGTTGACAGAATATACTGAACCTGCTGGAGGCAAGGGTTCATGTGTCCAATTGCCATTTCACTTCTTTTTAAAGCGCATCACAACTTTTTATCGTTTTTTTCTTTCGTGTGTTGAGAAAATAATAGCCTAACCGCCTCAGGAAATTCGAGTTACAAAGGTTCCAAGAGGAATGCACAACCTGAGTTGGGAATGTTTTCAATTAATGCATAGTTCTTCCGGGGATTCAAGGCGGGGACTTGAAGAATTTTGACTTGGGGAGTTATCCCAGTTACCCAGATTCAACTGGTTTCCCGTTGCGAGATAAATCACGAAAAAAAAAAGAATCATTGGCAACTTTGCGACCGTTAAGGTTACTTTGGCGGTCGACAAGTTCAGGCAGGTATCACCACAACAAAGTACCGCACATCTGCGGTTGGCTGCAATATAACGCCAGAGCTCAGAGACTTGGGTCGTCAGTTTTTGTTTACCGGATAACTTGGACCGCTGGTCGACTGAAAGCAAAGCAAGCCAAGCAACTATACGGGGTATATGGTCTTTGTTCTGCGTTCACGAAAAAAAAAACTAAAAGAAAAACTTGGGAAATCCTTGAACACACTCGCACACAAGTTCGGAAAGGAATGGGGGAAGTGTGCCGGAAATACAGTATCCATTCCGAATAGATCACCTTTTTGACCGAGAAAGTTTACTGCAGCCCAAAGTAGTTGGATTCCTCGGATTTGAAAACCCTGAGAATCTGTACAATCCTCAGATGAAAATACTGGCTTCGTTTTTAGAACTCGTCCTATGTTCCATGTCATATGGACGACTGATATTCTATAAAGGTCTAAATTTGGCTAATCATTCAAAAAAACTGCCCATTACCCGTCCGTATTCTTGCTCATGTAAAATCAATACTGTACCTGTTTTTCAGACCACATGTTTCACTCCTTTTTTTCCACCGAGGAAGCTTGAAACGCAAAGTTATAGATAATAATATTTTTGTGTACAGTAATTTAGGATACAATTGTATTTTCCGAACAGCTTCTTTAATGGATTCACATGGAAAAAATTGTTTGTCCTTGCAATATGCAGCACTAACCTGTTTTTGGACCTCCTGTAAGGTGGTCCCAGCTGCATTGTCTTGTCGCCAACAGATGTCACTGCACAACCAAAGGTGATTGCCTTGGGCATGACGTGCTGTGATGTCAAATTATTTTCAATCTGAATGGCATTATGATTTTGGATCAAGTGTGTTGAGAAGAGATAAAAACTAAATGATCTAATTTCATTGAGAAATTAAAAGGGAAAATAGTATGTATAGAATGATTAATTAATTGGTTGTTGTCAATTTCCCAGACTTTCAGGCATATCAGTCAATCAAGTTGAATAAATATTGGAAGTTTATGTCTATTTCCCCTATGGTCTACAACAATTTATAATACATTATTTGCTTGTACAGTATTTTTAATAATTTATTCACTTTCTTGATAAAATAACTGGGGAACCCAATAATAGGTTGCTAAACATTTGTCATGCAATAACGACACAGGACACAGGTAGGAATAAACACAATTAGTAGAAAAATTGGCTTCCATTTTTGTGGTCACGTGCCTTTTTTGGAATATGGTTTCCGAGATTTTGACCTATATCGATGTGATAAACCAAGCAAAGCTAACCCTAATAGGCCAGATGAAAGTGTGAACTAAGTGCCATGTAATTTGCATCGATTCCCAAAAAGAAGAAGTAGAAAAAACTGTGCATTATATGCTGTGGGGAAGTGATCCGGTTGCCACACCAGCTGTTGAAACATTGAATGGAGTGAAACAAAGGAAATTAAAGAAGGGATTTTTCAAAAATAACCAGAACATAATCCACCACCGTTTGAGCCTGGCCAGAAGAAACTGTAAAAATATCCGTAGGCACACACACACACACACACACACACACAAGCTGCTGCTGCTGTAGAACTCTACCATGGGGCCACATGCTTGCCCTACCAAAATTGAAACAGACAAGTTGTAAAAGTTGCCTTACATTACACAGGCAACTGGTGCTGATGGCAGGAAAAATCACACCCCGGGTTGAAAGGGTCATTTCTTTTTTGCAGGAAAGAAGTGTATAAGAGAGGCGGAACCCGGGTTTTGTCTCGCCGCCACTGGGGTTCCGGCTCTTTGTTATTCGTCACCCTGCAATAATTTACCAGCAAGTGTCATTAAAAACTCACAGGGGTATCCCTGTTTTTCACCAATTTGTCGCTTGGGCAAATTGGCCAAATGAGATGAGAGGGGGACCTACCTTCAGTACAGGGATCCTAGCGCAGAAAAAAAAAAGAGTGTAGAAAATGCAGAAGTTTCGAAGCTCAGTTTCTGTAGATTCCTTCAGAGAAAATGAGGATCTGTGGTTATGTGATTGAACAAAACATTCTTGTCTACCTGGAATGCATGGGCAAAAGCAATTGGAAACTACAGGGATTTTTCAGGAAAATTTCACGTAGTAACTCATTTTCACCTACTGTGCTATTATAAGTGCAGGTTCTTCTTTTGAATTTCTTAATAGGCCATTGGAAAGGAGTGCAAAAAGAGATGACAGACACACACTCTCACAGAGAAGTGCGGACAATGCCAAATAAGAGAAGTAGAGGGAATCCACGCCGTTATAATTCTTGGTGTGTGTGTGTGCATGGCGAGGGAGGGTTCACGCAATTCTGTTTGATCAGTGCTGAAAGCACTTCACCCCATCCCGTCAATAATTTCCCATGGAGTTGAAAGCAAGTCCTTGCTTTTCTGTCTCTCTCTCTCTCAGGTGCTTGCACACATGGGTTTTCCTCCCCTGTCCACTTTTGGCAGAAATCTCATCCTTTGCTTCTGCATCATACTTTTCCACTGCTATTTTTCCTTCTTCTTGATTTCCTTGTTTTTATTTTTGAAAAATAAACAAGAAGAAGAGAGAAAAAAGAATTTCTCTTGTCCCACCTGGGCACTGTGCTGGTAACATCATGTCACAAATGAAAGACCAAAATGTCATCTGTTACATTCTTTAGGATGACATTGCCTGCTTATTCTACCACTTTTCCTTTGTGCTGTCATTCGCATGTGGCACCTTTCCAAAGAAAATCAACTGATCTGTAACCTTTGAATCACATTCATTTTCAGCAAGAATGCTTGAATAAAAAAAGCACTTCCTCTGGCAGTGAACTCACAGTTTTTTATTTTTTTATTTTAAGGATATTTACTGTTGCTTCTGGAAAATCACGACAAACAAACCAAAATAAAAATGTATTAGTATGTGCTGATGCCTCACAATAGTCATAACAGAGAACTTGAATTGTACTAGGCATCGCAGTATAGTTCTTCATTTGCAAAACTTCGGATCATCCACAAGGTGGTTGTGCTTTATGGCGCAGGAAAATTAGAACATTTTAGAAAAATAATAAAATGTGCAACTTGCAGTCAAGCACCACTAAAGAGATTTCCGCAGACACAGAGAGGAAATGTTTCCCAGGACAGCAGTGACCCCGAGAAATTGGCAAAATATGCTTCCAATTCCAAGGATTCAATAGTTTGAAGCACCACCATCATCAACAACATAATTTTGTGCCACCGGGTTGTTGGGCAGAAATTCCTTTCAGAAATTTTCTCGTTGTTTTTTTTTCTTCCGTTTTTTTCATGATGTTGGTTTGACGTTTTATTCTGCAGCTGAAGGGGGCAAAAACCAAAAGCATTTCCTGCTTGCGGCTGGTCGCGAATTTCCTCTTGATGCTGGAGCCAAAGACAAATCCATGCCCACTTGATCATGCCTGGTTCCTGTTCACCCCCCCCCCCCCCTGAGTGCCAAAATAATCTTTTCAGAGATAACACATTGGACAAAAATAAGTCCTTGGAGGATTTGCAATCCAAATTGCTCAGATCCTGTGCCTAAAAGCATATCTGCCAATACTTTAAATCTGCATTTGATACGCATTATTTAAACTGCAAAATGTTTCATTTGAATGGGTGTCGGAAGAAAATGACTGAAAGAAAACGTATGAGTGATAAAAGTAATGCAAGCAGGATAACAGGGAAAGAAAGCACCAGCTGCTTACGTAGTAAAAAATATATTTATTGAATGACCAGGTGAAGAATAAAACTGCCTAATGATGAAAAATGCCAAAACAAATCATGAAATGACATGCCAAACACATTCCTTAATAACTTTTGCAGCTACCATCATTGCTTTACAACTTTACGTCATCAGTTTGCCTGCTGTGCTGAATAAATAACTGCTTCATTTTTTGATTGAACTGCCTACTGATTGCTGCCTTCTTATTTGATTCCCAATTTTGCCATTTTCAGGCATGCAACCCCATTTTCTCCACTGCAACAAAGGCAACCTGTCTTTCAATCTACATTGCATTCTCGGTTGAAGTTTTCTCCAGGGTTTCTTTTTCCAAGCCGCATTTTCTCCAGCATCCTCCCCGTGATGCTCTCTACTGAAATCAAGCAATCATATGAAAAAAACTATTTTGCAATATGAAACTCTGGGGCAAATAATACCAGAAGTAGCTTCTTGAAGTGAACCCACTCATAAGTTTTCTGAGTTTGGGCCAGGATGTGACCCCACTGAAACTTAATATTGGCACTTCATTTAGCTGCAAATAAGGGAACTTGTTCCCAAAATTCAAAGGAAATTACACTGAGATAGGAAAGGAACCTTCATTCAGAAAACAATAACAGGAAGCTGAAATTGAGTGGCAATAAAACAGATGTGCACAAGGTGGTTGGAAAAGAAGGGCCAAAGGGGAAAAAACATTATAACTCTGCAACGAATTTTGGGTTGCTTCAATCAGTCCACACTTTATCATCGCCCATCTCTTTTATTTCGGGACTCGGGGTTGAATGCTGGTAAAGCCCAAAAAATACACATGGAAGAGTTACAAGAGATTTTACATTAAACACACAAAGGAGAAAAAAAGGGGGGAAGTGATACACAGCTGGCCTGGTCTTATTTTTCCTTCTTCCGTTTTGGCCAGCAACAAAAAGAAAATAGCATTCGACGCTGAAAGCCGAAGCAAATCCAAAATTTACACACAAACCTCGCCGCCTAAGCTGCCTTCAGCTTTAAAAAAAATAATACTTTGTCTGTTCATTGTTAGAATGTTTCCCTGGTTGAGCAATCACAACACTTTCTCATGTCACCACAGTCTTGTTGCCCTCATCACGTTTGCTCGAACATTCCACTTTTTTCTGTAGTCCAAGAGTCAGAATGAGCCAGACTTTCTGCAGATGTGAGACAAAATCTTGCTCCCTTTTTTTTGAAAACAATGGGACGTGAAGCAGAAATGACGCATTTCAAGGGAGAACACAATTTAACATTGACTGGAATTCATGCATAATCGTTTACTAAGCTTTCAATGAATAGGAAATAATTCTGAAAATATCTTTACTTGATTTTGTCTTCATTTTTGAGTGGACCTTGTCAAATATAATTTTCTCGTCCTGTCAGCAAATTTAAAAATAAAAACAAATAATTAATTACGTTGTAACTTTGTCTTCATGTGCTGTCTTATCCTGGTATTTTTTTTTTCGATGTATTTTCTGCATAATTGAGCACTTTATTGAATAATACGATTGAAAAACGCATGTTTATATCTTTTCTACGGCAATTCCAAGTTGAAATAGAAAGGTATAAGAGCAAAATTTCATTCTCTTCAGAATATGTATTCTTCGCTTGTTGCATTTCATACAGGGTAGTTTTTTATTGTGCATTTTCTCCTCATTTTGATCAAGAAAGTTGATGAAAGCTTGGATTTTCTGGTGGAACTGGTGCCAGGGGATGCACCGTGGGTTTTCCCTGGGGGTTGGGATATTTCATGGCATGTGCCCAAGGGATAATCTGACATTACCACTTTTATCCAAAGCCTGGGGTGGGGTTTGATTTCATCGGTTGCGGGAACCAAGACAAAAATGGTGAGAAGTAAGTGAAAAAAATGAACAAAAAATCTGAAAATGTGGCTCACCCAGTTGGGCACAAAAGAATTTCTTTTTCAATCCATGACCTGGGGTTTCATTTTTCTTTTTCTCTTATGCGTTTATAGTTTTTTTTTTGCTGTGTCATGGGGTACTCTTTTCAAAGGAACAAGTCTTTCAATTGATCCTAATGGGGCAGGAAATGAGCAACCAGATTTTTGTTTTATTAACATTTTTTAACTTTCACTTTACATGACTCCCGTTCGCTTCAGATTCACTTTTCTGATACTTCCTTTTTTCTTTCTCCTTTTCGAAAACGTGGACCCGCATAAGATTTAGTATAAAAATTATACGAGTATAAAAACCACCCAAACGTAGACGTAGTAAGAACTAATTAACGAGTGAATAGGTTAAAAATGAAACATAAGTTAAAAGAGGATAACATTTTTGTATATCAGTTTGCGTATCAAGGCTGTCCTTCAGGCTCAGTTTTTAGTTGACTATGTTTCAAAAATCATAAATTTGAGAAAATGACACAATTGGTATTAAGGAAGCATGTTGAACATTCTCCAAGATATCGAAAACAAATTACTGTAGTCCAGATAAAATTAGTAATAATATGTTCTATATACACATTCAGAAAGTTGATATGAAGTCATGTTAAATTTGGCATCTTGAAAGACTTTTTTGAACCACTTCTGAGTCTGATGGTTCAAATTTTTATTTGTTACCTAAAAATGACACGATTTTCCACTACAAGATTTTCAAAATATATTGTAAAAATCTGAAACACAAATTTTCTTAATTCATGCATTGCTTTCCTGACCTGGACAACGTCTAATCAACCAACAACACTTCTGTTTCACCAACTTTAGCACTCACAATCATTGGAAGATTATTTTCCAAGATCAGAATTGCATTGGAATATGGTTCCCAGATTTTGATAACTTTCACAAAAAAGTTTATGCAATTATCATTTAATACTTTGAATATCTGATCATCTTTTGACATATTGTTTAAGACCTATAACTTGATTTTTGTTTTCAAATGTGAAAAATCAGGTGTCTTATCTTTGGGTCATCTCTTCTCCATTTTGCAAGGTCAGAGAGAAAAAATGTTGAAATGATCATGCAATACAGTACCTGTTCCACAGAAAAGAAAAGATGCCCATTCTGCACAATAAGACTGATGAGGAATGGATCTGAAAGAAAAATAAATAATGTACAATCTTCTTTTTTCGAGTATCTGTTATTCCATCATTGGGAATGCATCATAATTTTTTTTCCTGTGACTACTTTTGTCACAGCATATATACTGTACGCTGTTTTGGGGCTGCTCGGGCTTTAGGTCAAGAGGTATATATAAAGACCCATCAGCGCTATTAACTGGGTCGTCCATGCAAACCTCTGTTGTTCCACTTATTTCGCGAGCAGACGTACCACCACCACCACACTGCTACCGTTATTCTTCGCAAACGACTACAGGTTATACGTCGTTGCCGTGAATGAGCATCACATCAGCAGGAGGAGGAGGCAGTCGTTGCTGGACACGAAATCTCGGATATAAAGAGAGGGCTCGGGCAAATGATTGATGAGTGTGTCGGGTATATACACGCAGTCGAGTACAGTGCTGTGTGCGGGGTCTAGGAATCGATCCCCGCTGCTGGTTCGCCGCTGCCCGTGTGCCCGAATAAAGTCCACTTGACTGCAATTCAATGGCCCTACTGCCAAGTGGCCGTGATTAGCCCCCGTGACGACGACTGGGCGCAATTACCGGGCTGCGGACGTGCCCCCAGGCCTGTTGTGCCCTGCCTGCCTGCCTGCCTGCATGCCATATAGCGCCTCTTTCCTTTTTTTTTTCGTTTTCCCCACTTTATTTTTGATACACTATTGATAAAATTCATTCATTCATTTTTATTTATTTATTTATTTCTCTCTTTCTTGGACGCTTCGATTCCGTGCTGGCTCAGCTGTTACTACTGTATATCATCATGGGTCTTCCTTGCATCTGCCTGCCACACACGCGCAGAAACACGAATGCGAGTAACTGCCGCGTTATTTGCATAAACTGCCGTACCAGTTATTCTACAGTGCCAGAATATTGCGCGATATGGGATCAGCTAGGGATCCTCACAAGTGGATCACATCACGACGAAGAAATAAGTCCTGCACGCTGCGTGTGTTTTCCTATACACTAGGGCATGCTACAGGTTGATTTACTGAATTATTATTATTATTTTTGGTTTGCGCATATAAGAAACAGGTATACCGGATGGATAATTTTTAAAAAGTACTGCAAATAATAATGGAGATAAGCTTGCGTGACCAAAATTTGAGGAGCACGTAAAAGACGATCCTTGCATGATGATGTGCCTTTTCGCTGTATTCCAACCGTTCATGTCCGTTTTATCTAGATTCATAAAAAAAGAAAAAAGGCATGTAGCCATCCAATAAGTGTGGGATTCCCAATTTTTGGCAATCACTCGTAAAAGCTGGCCATTCTCTCTAATGTTACAGTGCCTTTTTTTTTCGTTTCTCAGACACACACGTGAGAGCATATCATATAAGCCCTCCCCTGATATAGAGCAACATATGTTGCGCAAACCCATGCTTATGCGAGGGTGTAACTGAAACCTTGTTGAAAAGTGGACGCTGGTCAATAAGAATTTTTTGTCGCTCTCCATTGATCAAAAGCGTCTCGTCCCCAACATCCATCCACACCGGGTTTTTGTATCAATCACTGCTCGCTCCCCCCCCCCCCCTCGAAATCAGACAAAGCGACAAAAAGAACGAGTCCCTCGCAGCAACAACAAAAAAAAAATAACGTGGAAAATTACACACACACACACACACACAAAATAAAAAAGACCAGAGAGAGAGAGAGAAGGACGATGTGAAGAAGTGAGGCATCAAAATACCGTTAAACGCAGACGATCCAGCAGCAGCAGCAGCAGCAGCTATAGTGGCTCGTCATGAATGCCTTTCTGAATCGATTTGACACTCAATCCGCAGACATTTCAATTCAAGCATTGCGTATACAGTATACGTCTGGATCCAGCACATAATGACGCGGAAGTTGAGCAACAACCAAGCTTAGGCAGGGGTTATACGCAATAAATGCGTCGATTCATCTCGTTTTCTTCTTCCGTTTTCCCACGGCGGCCCTCAGCAGCAGGTTTAACGGAAGCAGTCCATCAAGAAAAATTACCCAGTGAAATCAAAACACTATTTTCGGCCCGAAGAGAGAGAGAGAGAGAGAGAAAAAAAGAAACATGAATAAGGTCCTCCTCCTCCTGGGTGACACACACACACACACACAAAACTGTGTAATGCCCGGCGGTGGCCCGCGTGTGCGCCCTTTTGTCCGGCGCCCCGCGTGGGAGGAATCTATTTAGACGCGTCGAGTGCGCGACAAAAGAGGGCCCAAACACATGAATAAATACCCAGGAGTGGAAGGAAGGAAGGAAGGAAGCGGCGGGGAACGAAAAAATAATAATAATATAAATAGGTGCATGACATCGGAAAGTTCCTTTCCGAAAGTTCAATCAATATCTGTTTTTCTTCAACAGTCCATGTACTGCATACTGCATATAATATGGCGAAGCTTTAAATTATACATACGTGTTTTCTCGCAAAAATGGGCTGAAAGCCTCAATTTCACCCCTCGCAAGTACTGTAGGGAAACTGAGTCAATCAAAGTTTAAGCTGAATGACGAATAATTTTAAATTGACGAATTTAAACTTGTAAATCTGTGCTTTTGGGGCCGTAGAGAGAGAGAGAAGTTTTTTTCAATTCGTTCCATTTTTCAAGCAATTTTTCTCCCGTCACTCACACAATCAATAGCATGTACATTACCCAATTACATTAAGTACATTATAGTCATTAGTTGCTGCATTTTGTCACTCGGCAATTTTTTTTTCGAACCCGTATTTCCGGGGACTATAGCTCGGTTTGGATTGGATAAGTTGAAGTCCGACAAACGAATTTCGTCTCGCAGCCTTTGAAACCCCGATTCAATCGAAATTGTGTTGTACTGCACTGCTGTACTGTACTTCGAGTTGGACGCGTTGATTTTGGAGAAGGTCCCTTATTTCCCCCCCAGGCAACATTCGGGTTGTGTGTGAAAATATGCTGCAACTGCGGGGAAAATACCTGTGCGGCAGCCGAGAGGAATTTTTGCATTCACACCCTCAGGACTGGGAGGCGATGAAGAAGAAAAAAATAGCAACGAACAAACAAAAAAAAAGGTGATGCGAGAAGAGAGAGAGAGAGATGACTTTATTACCTGTGTGATGAATGATGCGTTTTCAGCGCCCTGATTCCGAAACGTCGTCCTGTTTCCAGCCCCATCTTTCTTCTCATTCCGGTTTCAATTTTATTTTATTTTTCCACGCCGGGTTCCGTATAGCCCCCCTTGAGCGGGAAAATTGGGCCATGATTTATCGCCGGTCGTGGATTTTTCTCCAGTAGCGGGTGTTTTCACCAGGTGCTCATATGGTTGCGGCTGTATGTTGCCCATTACAAAAAGAGATGTCACAACTTTCTCCTTCTTTCTTCTCATTCTGGGAATGTATTGTCTGACATATACTGTACTGTACTGTACTCGCGTGAGAAAAATTAAAATTCGGCGAGAATGCGAATTCTCGAGGTGGTGGTAATGGGGGAGGTGATGGGAATGAGTGTCGATTGGCGTCAGGCGTTGTTTTAGCGACGCATTCCTCGGCGCGTTTGCCCGTCGTCAACTTTGCAGGAAAACCCCAGGTTGGCAAATGCGGGCCGATCCGCTACACCTCTCTCATATCGTCGTCACCAGCAACCAACCACCTTTTCTGCTCGAACGGCTTTTCTCTCTCTCTTTGCCAAGTTTCAAACACTTTGACTTTTTGTTTTTTTCATTTTCACAGCTGCTGCTGCTGTTACTGTGATGTGATGTGAGCAAAGTGCCGGATGATTCCTGAGCGCGGATGAGATGAAACCCGGTCCCGCGGGGAAAAGGTTGGGAATCGATTTCCTCGGGTTCGGGCTCCACTGCCCTGAAAGGATTCTTCCCGGTTCAACCGAACTCAATCCCGGGGTTGCTGATGCTTGCTGCTGCCTTTTACCCCCGTGCGGACCAAGAGGTGGAAGGCCCGCATTTCCTCCTCCTCCTGATGGCTGCGTGTGTGTGTGTTGGTGTGTTGGACACGAACAGCATTGCCAACGGAGCCAAATTCAGGAAACAACAGCACACATGGCTGTAAAGTACTGAGCAGGATTTGTGAAATAAATAACAAGCAAGGGTAATGTATTTAAAAGCGTCTGACAAAAGTGACAATGAATGTTCCATCAACAGACACATTTTTTCCAAGTAAAAATTATCTCGCAAGTTCAGATTTATTTTTGACACGGTCAATTACGCCATGCACAAATAAAAAAAAACGATGAAATTCTGCTCAGTTGAGGTGTCGGTCAACTTGGGCCGAGCCAAAATGTTCCAAAATACAAAGATGCCCCGACACGTTTTCCCGTGTTACGCATATACCTATATTAAAAAAAAAAACAAAACATTGAATCACAATATTTCCGGAATGCCTGCTTCCATGCTTTGACTTGTAAGTTTGACGATTACTGTATGTGCAGTGAATCAATGAAACAATAATAGAACCCTCATATATTTAAGCGGCGTATTTATTAAAATATCAAATTTTGCATATCCTCATGGACTGTAATACGCACTACTTCATTTTTTTTACAATTTGCAGAAGAAAATGTCCAAAAAACGCGCAACCTGATTAATCATGCTTTAAAAATTAGTTTCTTTTCGTAGAAATAATAAACGCCGAATTTGATATTTAGACCAATAAAATGACAGTATGCAAACCTGCTCCAGATGTCCTTCTTTCATTTTAACTGCCAGTTTAACTTTACAATATAGCTCAAACATATGTATATTTTCATGCATCAGTCTTTATAGCTTCCGCGAGAAAATTATTAAAACTTCACAGAGTGCTGGTTATCATGTATGACACAATCGAAAATTCAAAAAACATTCTGATAAAAAAATATTGCGTGCTCAAAATATGACGTGATCATCATCCCATTTCCCGCAATTGAAAAATAAACAGTAATAACAAGAACGTAATGATTGAGACGGGAGATGGAGTCGGCGGGAAATCACTTTGGCAACTCTGATGCGGAATTGAAACAGGGATGGGAACGGACAGTTTTCGGAATGGTATTCCGCGGGATGGAGACGTCACACGAGGGCCTCACTTGAACACGCCAAATCCATTTTGCACGCTGCTTCAATCCCTCTGGACGAATGCTTCTGACTAGCTCCAAGCATGAAACATTTCCTCTTTCTTTTTAATTTCCTTCTTTTTTTTATTATACCATGCCCTGCATTTGAAAAGCCGCGGGATTGATAAAAGAGAGAAAGAAAGAATCAGTATAAAAGCACACGCCGCGGACAAAAATCGACGCAACGCAACCGTTTTTCTCCTCCTCCTCCTGCGGGGGTCGTGATGTCAGGTCACGATCATGACACAGTTGTTTCTCTCGCCGGACTGACCCGCAATTGCCGATTCGGCACGGCATGAATTTGCATTCCATCAACAGAGGGGGGGCTTTTGTGTCCCAGCCATAGACACACAGCACAGTCTCAACTACCCTTGGGGATATACACGCAGTTAAGCAATGAGTCGGGGGGCCAAACGAGGGCGTGCGACAAGTTCCATCATACCTGATGTGGCATCCTTCCCTTTTTTTCTTTTCTTTTCCTTATTTTTGAGAGACATTTTTAAATTGTATCGATCAACAATGCTTCGAGTAGTTTCTATGCTGCGTATATTTGTCAAGTTTTTGGCCTTTCATTTTTTTCTCAGCAGCAACGAAAAACAATGTCAATGCATGTACAGAATTTATGCACGATATTCTGGAGCACGCGAGAAATAAGTACGACAGGGCACTAGTCCATTTTTTTCCCTCGTTTCGTTTTAAAATTCGGATTATTCATGCAGATCGGCAGGCTTTTCGGTTTATGCGGAAATTCCTGCTGCTTGTCCATGCATGAGGCATTCATTTTTTGTTTGTTTGTTCTTTTTTCCGGAAAAATGCGGGATTTTTCCTGGGATATATATATTTTTTTCCCCGGCTTTGTTCTTTTCCTCCGGGTGCCGCAAAACTCACTGCGCAAACTGCACGCGCCTTAGGCTAGACGGCCCACGGAAAACTAGTGCCCCCGGAGCAATCGTCCCGCGCCCCCTCGTCTTTAAAACCGCAGTTAGCAGGGCACAGTGAACTGCAGCTCCCAGGGCGTAAATGCTGCGCTAATCACAGCTGCTCTCGTTCCTCGCGACGATGTTTATTTATTTCCGTTTTTTTTTCTTCTTATTATTATTCCTGCTTTTTTGGCCTCCTTCCGCAAAACAAAGTTTTCCAGTTTCCCAGCAAATGAATGTTAGAAACCACGATGAGGGATGATGCGATACAATAAAGGAAGAATTTTTCCTTTTTTATTTCATCGCGGATATGTTTTCAAAAAACCAAGACTGCTGATCTTTTGCAAGTATCATTTTAGCGATTCTTGATTTGAGGATTTTGATTTAGGAAAATTAAAGTTGTTGGGCACGGTAAAATAGTGGGTAGTGGAGTGGGAATTTCCGTGACTGAATTCGGCAAAGACGGAATTTCATATCAGAAAGCACAGAAACAAGCTTTTATCAATTTCAATCAGCGCATATAGAAATACAGTATTTAAACACGCAAATTATCTACCTAAATTAGAATCATATATTTTCTACTGTTACTCTCTATTCCAATAAATTCAACATTTCAGAAGTTTCAAAAGGTGCAATTGTGTTTTTTTGTGGCCGGATGGAGGTATTCATATAGGCACTTGCCGGTTCCGGGAATAATGTCAGCGTAATCATCAACAGCATGCGGAAAATTTGCCGAACAAAACAGTCCATCAGCAGCCTGCAAAATACAGCGCTCATATTTGTGATTACATTACCAGAAGAAAAAGGCTCTTTTGCTTCGTAATACAGTAATTTACGAGTGCTGTTTCAGGACAGGAAAACCTCGAGAAAAATTCAATATTTTAGTTAAGAGCGAAGATATTTTTAACCTCCACATTCACAAGCATTTTCTCTCCAGGAATCTAAGGAATATTTATTCATTCAAAGACAAACAGATTTCATTTGTAAAAATCGACGAGACACGCGATTCATTTTTCTTTTTCTTTTTTAGATTCGGCGGATATTCCACTTCAATATTCTCAACATATGTAAACGTGAATATTGTATATTCAGAGCTTTATGGAAACAAATCTAGGCCCCTTTTGGGGATACGAAGTGGACGAAATGGGATTGTTGCTTCTGCCATTTGGTCAGAGCAATTCTTTTCCTTCCGCGTCGTCTCTGAAATAATAAATCGGGTGCTCATGAAAGGTCGGAGTTTGGAATACATTTCCTGACGGGAACGGAAGCCCGCAGGAAGGTTAAAAAAAAAAGAAGGAATCGAAATGATTTTGAAAAAAAATAAATAAAGAGAAAAATCAGGAGTGTGTGTGTGTGTGTGTGAAGTCATATATCATCTACGTTTCTTCTTCCGCACACACTCACGCACCGTAGTAACTAGGAGCCCCGGTCATTTTCGCATTCGCCGTAATTACACCGCTTCCCGTATACCAGTCTGCTACCCAAGCCCTCATGACGCGTGAAATAGAGTCGATATCGCACTGCTGGCATAATCCTTTTTCCGACTCACCCCCACACCGCGTTTCCAGAGGGAAATTTCCCGTCATTTGAATAATCTCGAACCCCGTGGGATTCCATCGCCTCTCTCCCTCTTTTATTTATTTTTCTCTCTCTCTCTTCTTGGTCATCATCAGAATGGAAATGAATAAAAAAAAAAAAAAGAAGTTTGCGTTTCCCTCGATTCAAAGTGTTTAATCAGAGCCCGCTGCTCAACACACGTTCGAATGAGTGATGACGTGATGCTTGCTCCAGATCTGGTTTCTTTTCACTGTACCCAGTTTGCCCAGCCAGCAAAAGTGAATTTACATCTCACCGTCGTTCGACGAGTTTTTCCTCGCAATGCGCCCATATAGGAAAAAAAATAAATAAAGGATTAAACACATGAAAAATAGACTCATTTCAGTATGCAAGCGATATTTTTTTTATCGCTTAAATTAAATGTAACGTCGAAAAGGCAAGCGTAATTCACTTCAGCATTAGAAATCGTCTCGATTTGAGCAAAAAGATCACTCGTGCAGAACACCTACAGGTATATATCTGAGATTATAGCAAGTACTACGCTGTACTTTACATCCTGCTGGTCACTACAAATTGTGCATCATGTAGATGGATTGGCATTTAATCATTAAATGTTGGATCAATTTCACCCATCCATCCAACAAAACCCTTCCTGCATCTCTTACAACAAGAAAACAGCATCTTCATGTATTGGATATGAGGCAAAAATGAGTCTCGAGGAACTCTATTCTCTCTCTCTCTCTCTCTCTCTCTCTCTCTCTCTCTCTCTTCCCTCTTATATAATATATGACAAGTGTTGGAGAAGGAATAGAAAAGATCCCGGATGGTGGGAAAAAATGGTAGCCGCTTCCGAACATCTGTGGAAATATACTCGCGAAGGAATTTTCGTCGGCTGGCGCCCTGCGAGTCCCGGGTGCAAACACCAAAGGAGAGAGCCCGGGGCCCGGAAACAAAAAAAAAAAAGGCGGGGGGCTTCCGTCGTCCTCCCCGCATGTCGATGTCGATGTCGACGTCGTAAATTGTGTTGGTACAACACACAGATCCCGTCGATGGACCACACGGAACCGGGACGAAGGAAAAAGAGACTCTCTGATATAAAAGTAGCAGCAAAAAGGAAATAAAAGGACGGGGAGGAGAAAAGAAAATCGGCGGGAAGAAAAAAGAGAGGAGTAAACAAGGGCATATTGCGTCCCGTGATTTCAATACCTGGGCGGAAATTCTCCAACGAACCGTGTTATTGCCATGACCTTTTTTCTTCTTCTTTTTCTTCCTCCCCCCCTTTCCTGCCAACTTCCACGTGGACTCGGGCGGGTTCGAGAGAAGAAGAAGGGATAAAAAGAGGAAAAACTTATTGCGCCTTATTCCTCGGCTTGTTTGTCTTTATTTCTCGGATTTATTGGAGCGAGAGGCGGGCAAGTTCTTTCCATTTCCCCCCCTGTACAATATTTGTTTACTGTCGTGTCTTCTTCTTCTTCTTCTTCTTCTCCTATACTCGCTGGCTGGAAGTGAGAGAGAAAGACGAGGTATAACTCGATTGTTCCGGTCGGAAGTGAGCTGCGACTGACCCGGCGTGTCATCGTTGGAGCGTGATGCCCAATTAGGGCCGCCCTCTCCCTCGATTCCTTGATGAACTGCACCCGCACCTCAACTAACTCAATCAGGCGCATTTGCATGCATCCAGCAGCAGCACCAGCTGAAATTTCATCGCCGTCACGTATACGTACCCAAAGAAGAAGAAGAAAAAAAAGGGAGGAGGAGGAGGGGAAGGGCGCAGAAAAAATATAGGTGGAGAGATTATTCATCCTTATTCCTGTTGTATCTGTCTGACATATATATCCACGCATCCCCTCGTCGTGGTGTTTGTTTTAAATGGCGGCTCGTGTTTGCTCAGGAAGTGTGTAGTACTTCCCGGGACGACGTGATTGAATGGGGATCTCTCTTCGCCGCCGCCGCCGCCCTAGGGCTATGAATAGCGACGAGAACCCGCGTTGGCGTGAATGAGTGGCCCGGCTTTCCGCAACCCGAATCCCGGTGTGAGAAAAATTATTCATGCCCCGTCGCTCCTCTGGCTGCTCTACACTCGTTATTGTTTCGCATCCTCTTTTTTTTCTTTCTTTTTCTTTTTAAACTCTCGGGATTCCGATCATCGGGTCCTCATCTTCCGAAGAAGAGCCCGGGTCACACATACATCCATACATCCATCCAACGTCCAACCGGGTTATAATTACGGGTTCATTAAATTCAGGTGGGAAGTGCGGGAATGAAATCGATTGGTTGAAAAAAAAAACGATTTCTCGGGTGGCCTTCTTGCTTCTTTCGTATGCGCTGTGGTTATTTTTTTTCCATGCCCGAAAAAAAAAACTGAGAACTGGAAAGTATGAAAGTATGGTGAAAAGTTTGAGTTGAATTCCCTCTTAGAATTCTAAGACGGATTAATATAGGAAATAGTAAAGAAAAGAAAGCAACGAGTGAGTTACTTGTGTCAATATAGAAATCAACAAATCAAATAAATGGACCGCATGCAATGCTCATTGCACAATTAGTCGAAAGAAACCAACAAAATTGTTATATTCATAAAATCTCCAAGATGCCCATCCGCAGTTCGTAAAATGGAAAAATGAGAACCATTCCATTCAGGAATAAATTGCTTTACATAATTTTTTTGAAGGCCTTAAAGGTGGCAACATCGTCGGCAGAACTACGATGTTGTTCAGTGTTTTGCTCATCTGAGCGGCCTATTGGCAATTTTGCGCCCCGTCTCGAAGGAAAAATATTACAGATTTGCACCGAATCGTCTATGCCAGGTGACCATTTCAGTTAAAGTGATTCGAAAAGTGGAAACCCGTCTCCCAAAGATGCCGGAGCAAAAGATACCCAAGAATAAACGCATCAGTACTCATTTTTCGAATCGTGCCAATTTTAAAATATAAATTTTCACCCTTAAGTATTATTCATACATATATTTTGCCAACAAACCCGGATAAACTCCTGAATAAAAAAGCAAACCTTTTTTTGCGGGGCTTCTTTTATAAGAAGCAAAAACCTTTCCATCCAACAATAAAATGACTGAAGTTATGAGATTCATTTTTCTAGTACATTTATCTATTACTAAGAAAACCAGTCAATGTTTTTCTATTGTTTTTATTTTGAAACCGCTTCAATTCGATTTTGACTCATGTTATTTTCATTTCATTTTGGGAAATATTTCGGGAGCAAAGAGTGCACTAATATAGCTATGAATGACAATCGGAGACGGTATTTATGCTGATCTGTACCGTATCATCTGAGTGACTCTGAAAAAAAGGGTATGTTATGGTATTTATATGCATCCTGCACAGGAAAATCATGCACAGTACAGTACAGTATATGTACAGATCTGTTTGATGTGGTGTGAGCTAGGCTTGAGAGCAGTCGCTATCGGTCCCCAAATATATTGGATAATGTTTGCGGGAGTGAAATCGGGCGTTGATGCATATTTTTTTTGGTGTGTTGCCATTATTCGAGAGACATGACACGACACTCACGCATCGCAGACAGGCGTCACAACACCCCTTTTTCGGGGAAGGGCCGAAAACGCTTCCCTCAAGCATGCTTGAATTGATGATCCCTGATGGCAAGAGAAATCCGCGTATCTGCAGCCTCGTCACGCGTGGCTCATTCTCTTATTCCCCATCCACCCCCGGTCCATGCATGCATGTGTTTGTCGTCGCAAAAGTCTCTTTCTCTCTGATAAAAAAGAATAAGAAGAAAAAAGAGATACACCTATTACTCAAGCAGCAGCAACAAAAAAAAATGGGGCCAAGCTTTTGAGGATTATGTATAGGAAGAGCGGAGCAGAGAGAGAGAGAGAGAGAGCTGTTCATTAACGCATCTAGAGACCAGTATTTTGCATGGCAGGATTAGCGCGCTGAATTTGCCTCCACCTTTTCTTCCCTATATACGACCTCTCTTTTTTTTTTTCCT
>CAJPEX010000494.1:19133-51970 GCA_905338405.1 Notodromas monacha
CCGGGACGACGTGATTGAATGGGGATCTCTCTTCGCCGCCGCCGCCGCCCTAGGGCTATGAATAGCGACGAGAACCCGCGTTGGCGTGAATGAGTGGCCCGGCTTTCCGCAACCCGAATCCCGGTGTGAGAAAAATTATTCATGCCCCGTCGCTCCTCTGGCTGCTCTATACTCGTTATTGTTTCGCATCCTCTTTTTTTTTTTTCTTTTTCTTTTTAAACTCTCGGGATACCGATCATCGGGTCCTCATCTTCCGAAGAAGAGCCCGGGTCACACATACATCCATCCATCCAACCAACCCGAGGTCCCCGGATAAAATATTTACAACATTGTACTGAATACGGTACTGAATAGTTGGCTCAGTGCAGTATCGTATGTATAAATAAAACGCTCAGGAATTGTAAAAAATTCACTCAATTCCAAAATATCAGAGCAACCCAAAGTGGCAGAAAATAGGAACCGCGATTTAATCCGAATCAGCTGTCTGTGCGCGAAATCTTTTGGCAAATTCACGAACAGTACTTCGCACTTTTTACAGTCTCATGTGCTGTAATTACGCGGTCATTAAATTCAGATGGAAAGTGCGGGAATGAAATCGATTGGTTGAAAAAAAATTACGATTTCTTGGGTGGCCTTCTTGCTTCTTTCGTATACACTGTGGTTATTTTTTTCCATGGCTGAAAAAAAGCTGAAAACTGGTAAGTATGGTGAAAATTTTGAATTCCCTCTTAGGATTCTAAGACTATAAAGGATATAATAAAGAAAAGACAGCAACGACTGAGTTACTTGTGTCATTATAGAAATCAAGAAATTAAATAAAAGGACCGCATGCAATGCTCATTGCACAATTAATCGAAAGAAACCAACAAAATTGTTATATTCATAAAATCTCCAAGATGCCCATCCGCAGTTCGTAAAATGGAAAAATGAGAACCATTCCATTCAGGAATAAATTGTTCTTCATAATTTTTTTGAAGGCCTTAAAGGTGGCAACCTTTTCGACAGAACTACGAAGTTGTTGAGGGTTTTAGCGGCCTAAGCGGCCTATTAGAAATTTTGCGCCCCGTCTCGAAGGAAAAATATTGCAGATATGCACCGAATCGTCTATGCCAGGTGACCATTTCAGTTAAAGTGATTCAAAAAGTGGAAACCCGTCTCCCAAAGATGCCGGAGCAAAATATACCCAAGAATAAACGCATCGCCAGTACTCATTATTCGAATCGTGCCAATTTTAAAATATAAATTTTCACCCTTAAGTATTATTCATACATATATTTTGCCAACAAACCCGGATAAACTCCTGAATAAAAAAGCAAACCTTTTTTTTGTTGCGGGGCTTCTTTTATAAGAAGCAAAAACCTTTCCATCCAACAATAAAATGACTGATGTTATGAGATTCATTTTCCTATTACATTTATCTATATTACTAAGAAAACCAGTCAATATTTTTCTATTGTTTTTATTTTGAAACCGCTTCAATTCGATTTTGACTCATGTTATTTTCATTTCATTTTGGGGAATATTTCGGGAGCAAAGAGTGCACTATAATAGCTATGAATGACAATCGGAGACGGTATTTATGCTGATCTGTGCCGTATCATCTGAGTGACTCTGAAAAAAAAAACGGGTTTTTTACTGTATATATGTATATGCATCCTGTACAGGAAAATCGTGCACAGTACAGTATATATGTACATATCTGTATATGATGTGGTGTGAGCTAGGCTTGAGAGCAGTCGCTATCGGTCCCCAAATATATTGGATAATGTTTGCGGGAGTGAAATCGGGCGTTGATGCATATTTTTTTTTGGTGTGTTGCCATTATTCGAGAGACATGACACGACACTCACGCATCGCAGACAGGCGTCACAACACCCCTTTTTCGGGGAAGGGCCGAAAACGCTTCCCTCAAGCATGCTTGAATTGATGATCCCTGATGGCAAGAGAAATCCGCGTATCTGCAGCCTCGTCACGCGTGGCTCATTCTCTTATTCCCCATCCACCCCCGGTCCATGCATGCATGTGTTTGTCGTCGCAAAAGTTCTCTTTCTCTCTGATAAAAAAGAATAAGAAGAAAAAAGAGATACACCTATTACTCAAGCAGCAGCAACAAAAAAAAATGGGGCCAAGCTTTTGAGGATTATGTATAGGAAGAGCGGAGCAGAGAGAGAGAGAGAGAGAGCTGTTCATTAACGCATCTAGAGACCAGTATTTTGCATGGCAGGATTAGCGCGCTGAATTTGCCTCCACCTTTTCTTCCTATATACGACCTCTCTTTTTTTTTTTCCTCTCGCACATTCCTTTTTTTTTTAGCACTCCAGCACCCCCTGCTTTTCGAGCTTCGTCTTGTAATTAGAATAGATCTGTGCTGCTGCTGCTGCTGCTTCCTGCTTGGATCTAAGCCGGAAGCGTCATACCGGCAACCTTTTTTTTTTTTTTTTCGAGGCTCCACATTCCTAAGTATATAGGGATGATTCTCGGCGGTAGAAAAAAATAAAGCAAAACTGCCTGATTTATTTTTTGGAAGGTAGCAAAAGTGCCAATGCTCTTAAGATGCCCTAAATTCAACATTCTTCCGCGACAAAAACCATCCTCCTCCAATCTTGACTCACGGCAAAGGCATGAAATATTACGAACATTCTCACTATTTCAAAGTGCAGAGCGGTGTGAACAAGAAATGAAGGTCCATAAAACAGAGGAAAAGCAAACCTGAATACACTTCTCTATGAAACAATGTACACATTTATGAAATGTTTGAATCCAATCACAGATTTTTTTTAAATTGTAGTTTATTACTGCGCAAAATATTGAAAACGTATTAATGTAACTTTTCTCGCAGGTTTTTGCAATGTTCATATATTGCTTTCAGCACTGCTGAGGATATTCCTCCCGTGCTTCAACTGCTTGAAGAATCCAATTGTATTCTTCCAACAGCAGCACGATAAAAATAATCAAATCATCTAAATTCTGCAGGAAAATCTGTGCTTTTCGAAAAGAAATTTTGCAGAGAGCATAACAGGTAAGTGATTGAACGCCCTCTGGCAAAAAAAAAAACATGGATAACTCGGAATTGAATGAATACATGTAAGAATGCGTGCGGCAGTGATGGGAGAAGGATGATAAGGAGAAGAGGTTTTTTAATTTTTTTTTTTTGGCAAGGGGGGTGGAAGTACAGAACACAAGAGTACGGTAGAGTATAGTGGGGGTTAATCCGATTGCGAGAGAAAGAGAGGGTCCGTGTCGGCGTGTCTGCAAAACGCAGTGTTTGTTGATGCTGATGAGCGGGATTATGCGTTTATTTTCAAACACAGTGGGCTTCGAAACATTCCCGAACTTGTGTGTGTGTCTCCATTTCCGAATAATCAGCACGCCAAAAGGTGCCGACCGGACGAGATTTTTTTTATTTATTTTTTATTTTCACTTTATTCCAATTTTTTCTTCTTGTTGTTGTTGATGGTGTTTGAGTGCATGTGTGTGTGTGTGTGTGTGTGTGTGTGTCTCTCTCATTACTCAGTCTGAAGCTCTATTCAATTCCTTCCCCATACTTTCCATCATCATCCTCAATTCGATACCCGCAACGGTTTCAAAACGTTTTTCTTTGATGATTGGAAACTGTTCAGTAACTATGCGTAACTCGAGTCTCATATATGATTCCGACGTCGCACTGACAAGCTGTGGAATCAAGGAAAAAATATATAACGTATCCAGTATTGGACGAGCAAATCATGAATGATGATGCAATTTTGAAATAAGTCCAGTATGGGATCTATAAAATTACTTTTATACTGTACTCTTTGTGGCCTGTTTCCAAACGTGAGACCAACTCGGAATTCCACAAATATGTGAGGATGACTGACGGTTCATTTTTATTTTTTGAATTGTTCAGTCAGCGTGATCACCACAATCGGTATTACAGAATTTCACAAAGGGGCGAGATTCCCGGTGTATGAAAAATTCCAATTTGTAACAAAATGTATATTCTGCAATGTCATTCACAGATTTAAATCTTCCATAATGTAAATGTGTCCAATAAGATGATCAGAGATCTACTGTATCCAAGTGTTGCCAAGCACCCTTTCATTTTCCACAAAGGTTGATGTTGACCACGCTGGCATGAGATGAGGAAGGTAGCTTATTGTGTGCTGTGTGGAGAAGGTGGGCACAACCAGGGCTGGACAATCATATGTGCAGGTTGTTCAGGGCATAATGGCACCACCATAGAGAGCACCAAAATGGGGTTTGGGCCATGTTTCTTTAATATTTCTAGGAAATTTATAAGCTAAAGGCCTCTCGACAAACTCGGCCTCAATTAAATGGTTAGCCACCAGTCATGCAATCCAATGTTGCACACCAGCCAGTTGCCAAATGCTGCTCCATCCAACTGCCAGTCAGGTCAGTAGCAAGCCTCCCCAATCTCCTGCCTGCCATGCATGGGGTGAGATCCCTTGATGTTTGGAGCACCAAGATGCCATTGCCTGTTGCTGGTCATGTTCTTGGAATCTTGGTTCTTGGAACCGTGGTCCACTGCCAGGAAAGAAGGAAGGTGTGTGGTAAGGGTGACCTAACATAATCCCAACCTTTACCCTGAAACTTTGTTATTCCCTGGCTGCAGAATGTATTTTGTTGTGGGCTCAAAGCCGGGGAGGTCACTGTGACCAGGATTTAAGATTGACTGGCAAAATCTCAAACATGATCTCCTGATCCCTTTGTAAAGAAAGTAATGCTTCTCTTGAAATTTTTCTCATGCTCAACTGTAACACAGAATAATTGTGATATGTAATTTTCTTCTCTATTTCATTCAACAGCATTGCCATAAAAGTTGATGAGTGAGAGGGCAGAAATAACAAACAAGCAAAAAGCAATTTATATTATTAACTTCAAAATTTTATTTTATTGCACTTCGCTCCTCTGTCAGATGGCATTCAAGTCAATTTTTTGGAAGAAGAGTCAGAAAATTTCATCTGAGGTTTTCAACTGCTGAAAATAGAAAAAGGGCCATTTTTTCTTTTGTATTAGTAGAATCTTGTTGCAACAAATCTTGTTTTGACAAGAAATTACTTTAAAAAAAGTGGGGTTTGGGTCTCTTGGACATACTAGCCACAATTTTAAATGATATGCTTTATAACTTTTTTTTTAACAAAAAAGCAGTGTAACTAGTCCCAATGGGTTCAAATTGTGAAAAATTCAATTTTACAGTACTTGAATGTCCACTCTGACACAGCTTGACTTCATATAATACAGTACTAACTTTTGCTTGCTATTTCATGATGAAAAAGTGAAGCAAGTGCACACAAATTATTCTGGGCAGCAAAAACACAGAAAAAAATTAATGCAAGCAGTCATGAACCCCACTTTTTAATGCAAAAAATTATCTTCCTGAGAAAGTGAATTGGTCTTCAGAATAATGAATATGAATATTCAAAACAGAAATTGCACTAGTTGAAAACAAAGTTATCAACTCATGTTGACCAAAAATGTTCAACTCAAATTACAAAAAAAAACGTATGCAATGTAGATTTTGTTGTGACAAACTTTGAGGGTCCCATTATTTTTTTTAGAACAGAACTTAAAGAAAAATTCTGTTTAAAAAATTTTGTTACAGTATTCTTCCATTACCCTATAGGAATTTTTCTATGTTCCAGCAGTTTTCCATATAGGAAGCATGTGATGAAATACTGTTCTGAAAACTACTAAATTTTCCCTGTAATCTCTTTACAGCTTGAATAATCAATTTTTTGGCCTTGCTTCTATGATGTGCGTAGTATACAGGGTGGTATATACAGTATTAATGGGCAATGTAGTTATCAAGTATAGAACATTGAACCCTCTTTGATTACTCCATACTATTTCAACTGCTAGCCTTTAACTTTTTTTCATTTCGAAAGGGCGCCAAACTTGTTCATCCACGAAGGCGCCTCTTGCCCCAGCAGGCTGGCCCTGAGCTCACCCCACGAGGTGCGGTGTGTTGGGTGTAGACCGCGGGCCTGCGGGCTGGCCACGAGCAAATCATGAATGATGATGCAATTTTGAAATAAGTCCAGTATGGGATCTATAAAATTACTTTTATACTGTACTCTTTGTGGCCTGTTTCCAAACGTGAGACCAACTCGGAATTCCACAAATATAAAATAGAATCCATAAAATAGAAAAAGGGCCATTTTTTCTTTTGTATTAGAAGAATCTTGTTGCAACAAATCTTGTTTTGACAAGAAATTACTTTAAAAAAAGTGGGGTTTGGGTCTCTTGGACATACTAGCCACAATTTCAAATGATATGCTTTATAACTTTTTTTTTTAACAAAAAAGCAATGTAACTAGTCCCAATGGGTTCAAATTGTGAAAACATTCAATTTTACAGTACTTGAATGTCCACTCTGACACAGCTTGACTTCATATAATACAGTACTAACTTTTGCTTGCTATTTCATGATGAAAAAGTGAAGCAAGTGCACACAAATTATTCTGGGCAGCAAAAACACAGAAAAAAAATTAATGCAAGCAGTCATGAACCCCACTTTTTAATGCAAAAAATTATCTTCCTTAGAAAGTGAATTGGTCTTCAGAATAATGAATATGAATATTCAGAACAGAAATTGCTCTAGTTGAAAACAAAGTTATCAACTCATTGTGACCAAAAATGTACAACTCAAATAACAAAAAGAACATATGCAATGCAGATTTTGTTGTGACAAACTTTGAGGGTCCCATTATTTTTTTAGAACAGAAATTTCAGAAAAATTCTGTTGAAAATTTTTTGTTACAAAATTCTTCCATTACCCTATAGGAATTTTTCCATGTTCCAGCAGTTTTCCATAGGAAGCATGTGATGAAATACTGTTCTGAAAACTACTAAATTTTCCCATTAATCTCTGTACAGCTTGAATAATCAATTTGTTTGCCTTGCTCCTATGATGTGCTTAGTATATACAGGGTGGTATACAGTATTAATGGGCAATGTAGTTATCAAGTATAGAACATTGAACCCTCTTTGATTATTCCATACTATTTCAATTGCTAGCATTTAATTTTTCTTTTCATTTCGAAAGGGCGCCAAACTTGTTCATCCACGAAGGCGCCTCTTGCCCCAGCAGGCTGGCCCTGAGCTCACCCCACGAGGTGCGGTGTGTTGGGTGTAGACCGCGGGCCTGCGGGCTGGCCGCGGCGTGCCTCATGGTTGGCAGGGGCGGGAAGCCAATGGCTCTCGACCCTGCGGCCGCGCCTAGAGAACACCGCGGGGCGGGGCGTAGATCCCCCTCCCTGCGTCCCTCCTTCTTTGCGCCCCATCCATTGCTCCCCAGCGTGCGCGGGCCACGAGGGGGTCTTCAAACCTACGCCGTCATCCCGTCGAATTTCGCTGCTCATCGCAGTAGACAATATTTATTCATTTTTCCAACTGAAGGAAAATAATCAATTGCTATATGGACTTGCGAGAAATGAAAACAGTGTTTGCCTTTATAGAAATAGCTTGAAATTGTCCACAATGGTTTCAATGTCAATAGAATCATAGAAGGTTGAAGCTCAACCAATCAACCAAGATGACCATGTTCTAATTCAAAAAATGTAATTGTAAAAGGTTTTCCAAAGGAGTTCTGAAGGAGGTCATGTTTGCAGTATTCATTCTTGGATGTCCATGTTTGAGGTGAACTTTTGGAAGAATAAAATATATTTCAAAGTAAATACATTTCCTCTTTGACTTATGAAATATTTTTTCTTGTGCCAAAAAATGCTACTGTCAGTTTGAAGAAGCCTTTTTCACAAACATTTTTGAAAGAGTCTGCTTCCATGTGTGAAATTCGCTGTTTCTAATGACCCTAGAATACTGAAAAATGAATTTTTCCAGCATTGAACTAAATCGAGGTACTGAATCCAAGCAGTTGAGTAAACTTTTTTTGTAGCCAAAAGTCATTATTGTGTTTTTTTGAGCGGATTGATCTAGTCAATTGTAGTTTCACTTTTTGTTGGACTTTTCCAATCATCCAATAATGGCAAAGATCTGTTTCAAAATTGAAGGTACTGTTGTGCACAGCATATGATCCACTTTTGTCAAAGGATAGATTGGGAAAATTTGTTTCCTTGATGCATTACATGCTCACTGCAGTAATCCTCTAAAAATAAGACAAGGAAAACATTACTGTACTTTGGACCAATGAAACAGAGCTACACCTTCTGAACATCAAGGGGTGTGTATTTCAACGGGGCATATGCTACACCATCGAATACTGTACTGTACTGTACGTGTAGGGTACAGAAGCTGTATAGTATCGCCATAGGAATAGGACACAATGACAGAGACAGGTTTGTGGATCCTTTGCCAAGTCTCTCCCACTGCGCATCCTTGTCTGCAAAAGGAGTGAGTATACTGTTCTGTACAAAACATCCCGTCCGCCAGCAGGTCTTCTTGGTTTCTCTCCTTTTCATTTCCTCCTTGCGTCAACCCGAAAACGGACGTCCCTCTCCGATTTGAACCGCGTGCGAGACGAGGCGGGGAGGGTGGTGATGGTGTTGGAGGGAAAGCAGGCCTTCTCTTCCTGGGACCCCAAGTGCCTGTCCTTTCTCTCTCGGGCAGCAGAAGGTGGAAGAGGGGCGGTGGTGCCGGCAGCGCGGCGACGGCGGCGGCGGGCGGCGGTGGTGGTGGTGGTGATGGTGGTGGTGGCGACACGCTGCGGGTTCTGTCGGCCAGGCCCTCCTCGGTGTGCTTGAGGCCTGAGGCGAACCGAACACCGGTTCCGCTGCGGTGGGCGACAACACCCGAACCCGGGCTCGACACCCGCCTCAGTCCCCGCTCGGCCGCAGTCCGGCCCGCACATTGGCACAGTGGCACAGTCGCGGTCCCGCCCGACGGCGTGATTGTCCCGGTTCGTATCATTGTGACTGTTGCTTGATTCTCCCTCGTGATTTTCTGGTGGACAAAACCTGAGTCTCGTTACGGGATACAAAGTACTGTATATTCATTTGTGTTTGAAGAAAAAAAAAAGAAAAAAATCGCGAATGAGTGGTTATATATACTGAACTAAATTCTTGACAATTTGTGAAGCATTTTTTCCACCTAGGTAAAAGAAAGCGCGGAAAGAAGTCGCGAAGGCGAGGGAAGATTGCGGGTAGTGATGAAGTTGCAAATTTGTCATTTCAACTGTCAAGTATCGTTCCGGTGTGCAATTCTGCGTTGTGCTTGTAATCAGGGACTTGGAGTAGCGTTATAAAAAATGTTTGCTCTTCTCCGGACACAAGTACCTGCTCCAGTGCTCCAGACATTTTTTCAGTTTTCAGTACAGTACTATACTAACTTCTACAGTAAAATTCATTTACAGTGGATCTTTTTATGAAAAATTTTTTTGGCCCAACAGTTTTCCGTAGGAACCATACGATGTGAAAATGTTATTTTTACAACCTGATTTAAATCAATAATCTCAGTAAAGTGTAATGAATTTTTGCTTTGATTATATGTGTAAAGTGTATAGGCAATACACAATTTTAAGAATTGGCACAAAATTGGAAGCTCCAACCTAAACATGAACCTAAACATGAAGGTAAAATATAGAAATTTTAAACATCATGAATTTATTTCATAGAGGTTCTCTAAAAAAATTTCTGGCCGGTGGAATTTTTGTTATTTGGAGCAGTATTCCCCAAATTTCTTGGGCTCACCAACAAGCATTTTTTTCAAATTTCCCAGACATATTTTGCGGACTGCGAAGTTTCACAAAATTGTAACAGACTTGAAAAACATTTTCTTGCTAGACCTCATGGCATGCATTCAAAAAGCTTTTGTTATTTTGCAAACATTGAGAATCATGATGGAGCAGCTATAGTGAAATGTCTTCAAATATGAAGAAGGTGAGCTTGAAGAAAGTTTCTTTTTTCAAATTGGAAAAGAAAATTAAGATGTATTATTCCAGCTGGTGACAATTCTTTGAAGTCTCATTAGGAGAGCCAACTTTTATTTTTCACCGGATAATTTCAACTGTAAATGTCTTTCCAAATTTTTAGATGAAGATTACAGACGGCATTGCTACTTTTTATGCTGCAGAAAATTTTCCATGTGCTGACAAAAACCTTCGGTGTAGAGTGTGAAGTGTCCACGTGTTCTTTAGTAGAGCACCTGGAGATTCATGCTTCCGGTTGAAATTTGAAAGACTTATCTGGAAAGGACTTTCGTTGGCAGGCATCAGCCAAACAACCATATGTAGCAGAGGGTTTTTCCCAACTTTCCAAATTGCTTCATTTGATATCCGTGAATATCTCACAAATAGAGCCACTTTTCAAGCATCATCTATTAATGAATGCTAGTAGTGAAGCATTGGGTCCTTGCATAGCACACACACACACGTCTACATCTTTGGCATCCTTTTGTAAAAGAAATGGATACAGGATAACCAGATTTAAGCTACAAAGGGGAGGAGTATTCTAAGATTGAGAGGACTTCCTTGGATGGAAGGCAGTTTTGTTGACTGGTGCCGACCAAACAAGACTCATTTTCCTGGGGGTTTTCCCCCAACTTTTCAAATTTTATCTTAGGCTCGGAGCTCGGAGCAGCCAAAATTTTCTGCATGCTTCTGAGCTCCACTCCACTCTCGCTAAAAACGCTCGGCTCCAGCTCTACTCCAAGTCCCTGCTTGAAATTCATGTTGAATGGGGTTAAATATCGCGGGTATTCGGAAAGTAGCGAGGGAAGTGACGAGGTTTCCAGTTCGGGTGGGAATAAATGTGTAAAACGCCTCCGGTTGCATTTACTTCTGAAATTTTGAAAGATTTCCTTCTGGAATGCTTAAAATCATAGAAATACGAGAAGATGAGCCGAAATTGAAAAATTTACTTCGCTGGCATGGTTCCTGTGAGATGTTATGCTTGAGTTTGTAATTCGGCGCATTGGTCGGAGAGAATTTTGACAAATAGTTGGAATTCTGTTCCAGTATGTGAGCGAAAAAAATCTCTGTGCATTAAAGCTTATCCCTTTTTGTTCAATGTAGAAGTAACCGCGTGTTTTCAATTTTTTTTACACCCATTTTCCTCGGAAGCAACAAAGAATCAACAAGTAAAATATTGTTCTCTCACGTGCGATTTTCAGTGCAATGCTGAATAGAGAGGAAAATCTTGATGTAGTGTATGTGAACTCGAATTTTCTACAGATGCAAAAATTTCTTGAGTTCAGGAAAGAATGATCTGGGTCCTAAGAATTTTGAAATTACTTGTCTCTTTGTTGTTGTCTTTGTCCTTTTTTTGGTGGACAATTTTGGATCATACCAGTAAATGGTCTCACCTGCAGTAGTTATAAACAATGCTGAATGGTGAAATGAACTGATCTTTGGGAACAAAAGAGAGGCAATTCAACCGGAAATATTAGATGATCTTCATCCACGCCGATGTTGTTTGCACGTGGACGGGAAACTTCGCCCAGTTTCCCGAATAACTTGTCTTGCTCGGAATCGATGTTGCAATTCTTTTCCCAGACGAAATAAAAGTAGATGAATCTCCAGATTTAAGCTTTTCCTTGGAAATATCAGATGTAATTTTGGATGAACGCATTATCGATGGGAAACCAATTCAAGTTGCTTCTCCCCTCGTAATTACTTTCCGAAATCATATATTTTTTTTCTGTTCCGTCATGTGTAATTCTCAATTTTTGAAATTCGCTGTTCGCATTCATGATGAAATCATATTAATCTCTGTCTCTCTCTCTCTTCTGAAAATCCCCGGGAATAAAAAAATGTTGGTGAGAAGATCTCTCTTATTATTGTCGTAAGTGCGTGAAATAAATCGGCGACATGCACGTGGTGGCGCCGAATCCGCCACGGCCGTTACCGTCTTCCCCACCGCCGGCAGCTTCTTCGCGTGACGCCATGTTGCGTTTCTCGTCATCAATGCCGCCGACATCATCATCATCATCATCAGCAGCAGCAGCAGCATTGGCATCGACACCATCATTGGCCGCAGCTTCGCGACTGAAGCCCATCGTCCTCGTCGAACCCGAGCCCCCGACGCTGCCGTCGACTACCAGCAGTCATTCCGACAACAACAACCGCCACAACCATCATCATCATCATAATCACCACCACCACCACCACAACAACCATCGCACTCACCATCCCTTCAACCACCACCACCACCACCACCACCAACGTGGCGGCAGCACGAGTCCTTCGTCGGAGACCAGCTCCACTGCAGCGACAGCCACCACGCCTTCTTCCGCGGCGTCCGGCTCCACAACCACGACGAAGACGACCACCCCCACCACCACCAACAACAACGATACCAATAGCACCACCACCACCACGGCTACGGCACCTGCGGTGCAGCTCGGGTATGCGGGTGCGTCTCCAGAGTACCTGTTGGCTGACCAGGCCCTGAAGGAGATCTTGGCCGAGCATCCCGGTGACCTGATGCGCACGGCCAGTCCGAATTTGCTGTGCTCAGTGTTGCCGAATCACTGGCGCTCCAACAAAACACTGCCGGTGGCATTCAAGCTCGTGAGTCTCTGCGACGTGCCCGACGGCACCGTGGTGGTGCTGAGAGCCGGAAATGACGAGAACCCGTGTGCCGAGTTGAGGAATGCCACGTCCGTGTTCAAGGGCAATGTGGCCAAGTTCAACGACTTGCGCTTCGTGGGCCGCAGTGGACGAGGTCAGTCATTCCTCCTCCTGTTGTTCCTTATATGCATTTTTTTTACGAGTGGTATACTTTATTGCATTGCAATACAGTATTATATTATATTTCATCGAATATGCGAAAATCGTTTTAAAGTAATGATGACCTTGATGTTCATGCAATAGTTGTGTGAAAAAAGGAAGACGAGTATGATTCTATAATGATGCAGCAGTTTCGAAACGCTGATAACCTTAATGATGACTTGGACTGGTTTGCATTTGCCACAAAATGGCTGATAAATTAAATTTCGTAGCGCGTTGTTCAAGACAATTTAAGCGAAAATATTGTGCAAATGAAAATCAACATTCTATATCTGTCATCAAGTAGTGCGTCACCCAAAAAAAGAAAAAGTTATTTTACTCTTTGAAAACAATGCAACTCCAACTCTCATTCGGACCTTTGCTAAATGATTAATTTTCATTTTGTCAGCACAGAACTTCTCGAATCAAGAAACCTGGCTACAAACGCGCTGATTTCCAAAACGCATTGCATTATTATGCGACAAACATAAATTCCCCTATTGCATCAAAAACTGCATGATCACGAAATTCACTCGAGTTGAATGTTTTCGGAAGAAGGACCAATAGGAGTGTGTGGTGCTTTTGAGAAGCCCCTCGTAATCGCTTGGGGCCCGCAACTTTTTTTTGATTCTTCCTCTCTCGCCTTTTCGGTTCGAGGCAAGAGACCACCCGTTGGGAAGTCGTGTGGAGAGAAAAAAAAAAAAAAAAGGTTTCCAACTTTCTTATGCATCTTTCTCTCTTGTGTTTACCTTTTGATTTCGGCAGGAAAAAGCTTCAACTTGTCGATATGCATTCAAACGAGTCCGCCGATGCTGACGACGTACATGAAAGCGATCAAGGTGACCGTGGACGGACCTAGGGAGCCGAGAAGTAAGACGAGTGAGTTGCCAAAGTTGACGGCGACTTTCTTTTCATTCATTCGTCTCCAGTTTATAGTTTTTCTGCATGCGTAAATAACTGCTCAGTAGTCGGCCGTCATTTATTCCTCTCGCTTTCACGCCCCGTCGACGACGACGACGACGACGAAGCATCATTAATAAACCGAATGTCGGACGTGGGGATAATTAGCGCCATTTTCCCTGTCGACGGTTGCGTCGAGAGCATGGCGTCATTTTCGCGTGTGAGAGGGGGAGGGGGGTTTTCCCGGGCTTGTGTGTCTTAAATACTGTTCTCGAAATCCTCGCCCCCATCACCGCACCCGCCGGAAGTTTCGGCAGGTTTTTTTTTTTCGGGTTAGGGGAGGATTTCTTCTGATGGATCCTTGAGAGAAAAATCGATGTGCATCTTGTCGATTTATTTTTGCAATACACGGAGGTTTATACATTTGCTACTGGGATCTGTTAATGCTGCGCAACGGATTGGGTGAGAGGACCATCAGCAGCCATCTGGTTTCTCCTTGACGTGACTCCGTTCTGTATCCCAAGATGAACCGTTTCTCGTGAAACCAGATGCGAAAAATAAAATATCTGTATAGTCGAAGCGGTGAAAACGCAAGAGGGGTGACGTGACGTATGAGCAAACACTCACTATAGGAAACATGGCGCGCGCAAAATAAATCACTCCAGCATCCACACGATGAACGAAATATTTCAAAATGAGCAATAATGCTGGAAATTAAATCAACAGGTCAATCAAGTTGCCGATTGAGAACATTCTATTTTTGCCTCATCAAAACAAACCCTTTTTGTGTTTCGCGAAATGTCAATTTGTTTTTGGAGAATAGTCAGCGAATATACACCTGGCGGGCGGTAACGTACATAATTAATTTATTTAAATGGGGGAAAACAAAATTATTGGAAATTTCTTGAAGACTGCATTTCAACGGATACGGAAAGCGTTGCAGAAAAGAAGACACACATCATGCTCGTTCATGTGTCCAAGTTACCCGGGTTTTTCGGGTTATTTCCGTAGCTAGCTGCGGCTGAGTATAGTGAGGGATAGGTGATGTCCGCCGAGCGGAAGAAGAAGAAGAAGAAGAAGAATAAAAAGGAAATGGGCATGAAGACCATTATAAGGATTATAAGAAAAAGGGAAGAAGCAGAAGAAGAAGAAGGATCCCCTTGTGTGTTGGCTCTGGAAAGAGATTGTTTGGCAGTGTCGAGGCCAGGTGGGGAGGCTTTTATGTGTTTGTGCGGGTGGGCGCGAGATCAAAAGCCCGTCGTGCCGACGTCGACACCGGCGACGACGTCTTCGTCGGTGTCGGTCTCGGTCTGCCTGCCTGCTATTTCTCTCTCTCTCTCTCTCCTTCTCCTTCTCCCTCTCTATTTTCTTCTTCTTGTTCTTCTTCTGCTTCCATCCCCTTTCCCTCAAGACTCCAGCCCGCGTTCTGGGATAAATCTGTCAGCGTCGAGATGAGCCGCACGTGTACGTGCATAAATATGTGCGAGGAATCATGAAAAGAACAGCCTCGAAATGAGAGCGAACAAAATAAAGTTAAAATTGGCGAGAGAATCGCCGCCTTTTCTCTCTGCTTTCCCATTGGCTGACTGGGCTTTTCCTTCGATCCAGAGCTGAACTGCAAACAACAATTATTCAAAAGCGTCTTTTCAATAACCATTCTGGTGAGCTCTCTGAATCCCTTTTAATTTTTATACAATGCCAAGTATAATCGTGAAGCTTTTCTTGGAAAACGAAACTCTTCCTCATCGTGAAATTCACTGTCACAGACTGTGTTCGGCAGTTTTTGAAATGAAATCCCTATTTCTTCAATGAACAACGACTAGTCTTGGCATCACCTGCTACAGGAGTGAATCTCCTCAATTATACGGAAGCATTTCTTTGAATGTTTCGGAAAATGAGCACAGGAGAGAAGATTTGCAATTTTGGTAATTTTGGATTCAATTACAGTGTTGCACTCAATTCCGATTGACACTGTGCATAATTAGTGACGAATATCTACGGTCTTGATTTCGGGGCATATTCAAGGCGCAATTTTGTTTCAAGCCCAAAAAAATGCAGCAAGGTCTTACAATCGTAGAAAGGAGCGGAGACATTTGTTTTCGTATTACCGTATTATCAATGTGTTTTCTACATTGATTAAATGGAAGGAATTTCTTCTTATTGAAAAAAAAACAATCGTACTGCATATGCAACTTCATATGTTGAAGGGGTTCATCTTTTTATTGTCGAGAAAAACATTATGGGTCTGCATGATGACGCTTATTTTTTCGGGATACAATCGAGAAAATTTGACACAAAGACTGCCTACAATCCGGATATACTGTATGTAATAAATATTGGGGGACAGATTCTGAAATGCTGTAAAATTATTGTCCGACTTTCCGGAGAATCGTTTCACAAACGGGTGCATTATGAGAAAAGCCGAGGAGAACAAAACGGGGTTCGACCGCCATTTTTTCCCAGACCAGAACCCTGTGGGGCAGATGGAGGGAAGGGGGGGTTAGGGTAATGTGTTTGTGTGTATGACAACACCGACGACGACGACGAGCAGATGAGCCCGAGTGACGACGAATCCCACGTCGAGGAAGTTCGGGTTCGGGTTGGGTTTTCCTCCCCTCTGGCTTTGTTTCCCACGCCATGTGTGTGCGTGTGGGGGTTTTCGGGGGAACAGCACAAGAAGAAGAAGAAGAAAAACAGCCCCCCCCCCCTCTTTATGGGTTCGTCTTCTTGACGATAATTACCCAGGGGGAAACTAGACGGAGATGCCCCTGCGTGTTCCTGAGGATTTAGCAAACGAACGACGTGAACGAGGATGGGATTCTATTACTGTAGTTGTTTCTCAATATACACGGAAAACGATAAAGTGGATGATGTTTCGAGTGTTCAACAAGATGTAGAAGACACGTTAATAAGAAAATAAATATGGCTCCGCTCGTTCCTAGGATCAGAAGACCTGACTAAATTTTTACGGTCTGGAAAAATTGCGCCTCAGAAATGTCTTCACGGGAAAAACGCATGAATTTGTTGATTATGCGCAGTCTCAATTTTTGTTGTACAGGAATCAATATTCGTTTTATCTTCGCAATTGTATCGCAACCTGCGTCAGAATGGGGAGAGGAAATGACATGCAAGCATTCCTCTCGTCTTTTCCATCAACATTTCTCGGTCCGAGTCTCTCGCGAATTACTCAATAAATCATCGAAAATTAGTCTAAATCTAAACACTTAATCGCAGGATTTTTTCGTCCCCGGAGTGTTCGAAAGCGAACTTCGTTTGATTAATTGTGACACGTTCGAACGAATTTTTCCCTCCCAAGGCTCTAATACGCATTTTGGTCTTTTTCTGCGGCCGATATTTGGGGGGAATCAATTATTCGGCCATGTTGTCTCTCGAACAGTTTCGTTAACAAAAAAAACCCCCTTACGCGTAAAATACGTCAAGTAAGGGACAGCATGTTCCGTCACTCCAAAATCCAAGGAAAGAGTTAAATTTCCAGTCAAGCGGGAGAAAAAAAAATAGTGGACGCTGTCCTCGAAAGGCTCATGATACCCGTCCAGCAGAAGAAAATTTCGGGCACGAAAACAACCCTAATGTTGGACATTTGTATCCTGGAAACCCGATGACGCGCTTCCTGCGATTTCCGGTGGTCGATTCCGTCCCCTTGATAAAAGAAACCTTGGACCCAAAGACACACACACACACACACACTCGGAGGGAGAAAAATAAAGAATAAACGGGGAAGAAAAAATAATTCCACGAGACGGAGTTGTGACGAACGCTGTAAAGTGTGGCTGAACGACCGCAGTAAAACATTTTACTGCAGTGCCCATTGAAAAGACGGAGGGAGAAATTTAATTTAAGAGAAACAAAAAAAGTCGTGCGTGTGTGTGTGTGTGTGGTGCTGGTTGCCAAATTGGTACCGTTCTGCGGTGGTCGAGTCGTAAATGAATTGCTTTGGCGGTGAATGGATCCGGTTTCCGGCGGCGGCTTGAAATCCCCGAACTGTATACTCGTATGCACATTGTATTCCCTGGCCTAGATGATGTACTCATTCGAGGCTTTCTTTTTTTCTCTTTTCTTGGCTTTGCAGGACAACAGCAGCACTTCCGGGCTCTGGCTTTCGGACACCGGCCGCCGTTTTGGGACCCGCATTGGGCGGCTGCGGCCCATCTGCGCGGCGACCTCGAAGCACTGCGTCTCCGCCCCGATCTCTTTCCCCCGGGACTCGGGCTCAAGTTGCCGCCACATCCTGGCTTCCCTGGCACTGGTGGGTTGCCTTCTTCTTCTTCTTGTTTTTCTTCTTCTTGTACAGTACAGTACTGCTTTCTTTTATTTTTAATTCATCATCTCCTCTGTATTTTAATCTGATGAATTAAATACAAATACGGTACTTGGAATGCTCAAGTGTTTGAAACATTAAACACGTGAATATTTCAAGTACTGTCTATTCTTTTAGATGAATATACTGTAATTTAAAATTTTAAAGTGATGGAATTACTGAAATCAGGAAAAGTCAAGTGTAATGCTTTCGTATGCAGCAGTCTTCTACGCTGCACATCATTGATGATGACGACCTATGCTATTACTGAATCGTGGGAAATGTGCGTCCCAAAGAAAAGAAAAACTGAAAGTGCCTTCTAAGATACCAAAGAATATTTTGTCATCGCCGTATTTTATGAATTTCCCGTGAAATTCTGCATCAACATTCAATTCATTGCTGTACAGCATATAAGGAATTTAAATTGCCAAGCCTCGAAGTGGTTTTTGTGTAACTCTATGATACATTTTTTTTTCAATTCCTGGTACTGTACTAATGAATTGATTGAGCCCAAATTAATTTTCTTGTCGTTCGCCGGATTCCTGAAACCTGCAACACAGACGATAACATCTGATGTGTTGTCACATCGTATTTGAACCTGAATACCAAAAATAATGTACTATGAGTTCATTTAACGGTTCCGAAAACTTGTTCGTTGGTTTAAAAAAAAATACATATTGACTGCTGGCTTGCATTTGAAATCGGACACAATAACTCTGAATTCCTGTTCAAAAGAGGTGAGCTTGTTTTTCGCACCTAGCTGCTTCTTAATCACGGCAAAATTTTCCACCAATCGGAGGCGATTGAATTACAGTATGAATATTACAGCTATACAGTATCACTAAAAATAAATCGATGTACGTGTTTTCGGGTTTCACGAATTCATGACCGGAAATGTTCCATATAACCAGAAACGTGTGGCTCCGTGTTGTTTCCTATAATAGGACCAGATGGGACTGGGATTCCCGGATTCCCAGGTTCACCGTACGGGCCTTACTTGCCCCCGGGGCTCGGCCTGGGCCCAGGCGTACCCGGCACCCTGGGTTCCCCCTTGTTACCACTGGCTGAGATGTCTGCCAAGGCAGCTGCCGCAGCCGACGGCTTCCCGTCGACACCGACACGAAACCCCGCCATTTCCTCAGGTAAGAGGACTATTGTTGCGACTTTATAAACGGGGGGGGGGGGGGGAACTGCCAATTATATGCTGGCTAATTAACGATGACACGGGGTGTTCTTGCTCCGATGACGCCGTGCTTTAAAATTAAAGAATAAACGCACCGTACGTTAGCTTCAACATGCTAATAAGTAGGGTTGGAAAGCAAAAAACAAAACGAAAAATGAAGGGGGAAGAAGCCAAGAAACACCTGAAATACTGTACTTTTGTGGACAATCCCGCAAATTTGAGAAGGAAATCCCTGGGGTGCTGTATTTTGGTCAAACAGAGCTAAATACTGTAAGTGGAAATATTCAGAATATGTTTATTTTTCCTTCCAATGAACTTCCCTGTCCGCTTGATAAAATGTATGAGTACTGTACATGTACTTGTGTACTGTAGTTGAAGTGTAATTTCGTTGGCGCCAAGACGACCGACGAAACGTTTAAGGAATAAGATAGGGATAAAACGCCGGGATGGAGAAAATGTCTCGGAAGAAAAACGACAAGTCACAATGAAGTACGTTTTCCACCCATATTGTCCAAATCCTTCGAAATGCCTTTTGAGATATTCAATACTGCTTCAATAACTATTCTGCCTCTGCCGGGGTGTGCAATACATTACACTTTTACAGTACAGTATTAACTTTCTATTTTTTTTCGAATGTTTTTCTGCTGATTAATTTTCTTCCTATACTTAGCGCAGTAATTATTATCGGCAATATTTTTTTATTCATTATCCTTTTGCCCACATTTATTTTCTCCAATGGAATGGGTGGTTTTTTTTAAAGAACATTTCGATCTGCGATCTTCTCTCACTGACATTTTCTCGTGGCGCCATCGTTACCCCATCATGATCAACAGCTATCAATGCGATGCAAATATTTTCCAATAATCCGAAACACTGAACAAAATGTACCCAGCAGGGAAATGGGTGGAAATATAGCTTGAAAAAAATAGAAATGAAGAAAGAAAAAAAAAAGAAAAACAGCGACGTCGACCACGGTGCGTATATATATACATATACAGTATATATATATATTTATACATGAGATGCGTGCGAACCGCGACCCGGAGATTTTTATCTCTCTTCCCCGACACTCGACACACGCGCAAACACAAGACCATCAGCGGAATAAGACACAGATAAACACACACGTAAAAAGAAGGGAGCAACAGGTACTCATCGTCGTCGTCGTCATCGTTGACGTCGTCGTCGATGTCGATGAAGGAGACGAGATAACGTCTCGTCAAGTGGGCTTTTTGGTCCGTGTTGTTTCAAGTGAGGCGTGCTGGAGGCAACCCGCGAAAACCTCAGTGCAAACACTGCTTGTGGCCTGACGAGATTTCGCCACACGACCTGCGCCCGAAATCGACGGCGACGACGTTGGCGACCAGATAACGACGACGACGACGAAGACAAATGTCGAGTGGCCTGGCCTGACTTTGCGTGTAAATGCATTCCTCTTGGAGGGTTCCAAAGTTCAGCCTAATTGGGCTCACGAATCCAACCTCGTCGGCTAAACAGCTATACAGTATTTTTGTTTTGATTAAAGTTATGATTCAGGGCGATTCTAACTCTTACTTATATCGATGACGCACCGGAATAACTAAATAAATTTCCAAGATGGATATGATCGCTTAAATCGTAACATTTTTTATTTATTTTTTCCTTGTGAGAGGGGAGTATTGTACAGTACAATACCGTACTGCATTGTTGAAGAGGCAAAACAGATGATTCTGATATTTTTGACATCATCCACGAGGCAAATGTTTTTACCTCTCTTGGGGAGGGACAGTATATACATCCCAATTTTATCTATGCTGTATTTGTATAAATACATGATCCAACAGTACACTAACGAAGAGACTACAGCAGTAAATCATTTTCCGTGAAGCTAGATATATGCCATGCTTTTCCTCCTTCATTTTTATGAAAAGCAATATTTGTCTACCAGCACTTGCCTATATACTGACAGTCCTTCATTGAGTTCTTTCTACTATCGATTCTCAAAAGTCAATAAAGCCAGTGTATGAACGACGAAATCTTGATTCTTTATTTGAACGTATGTTGTAGAATTTGGTTTTTAAGTTTCTCAATATCAATCCCGTGTATTCCGTGATATCATCGAAGGAAAAAAATACCCATGGAATTTCATTTCACTCGGAGAAGACGAAAGTGTATTGGCTTTTTTTTTATTAGCTTGGGATTTAAAAATGTCGAGCATTCGCTTCCTCCTCGGAATAAATTCGATGATTCTGTTGAATGGCTAAATACTGCACGTGAGAGCGTATACATTATAGTGGATCAACATTCGAGTTCATAAAATATTTGGCTCGTTTCTTGATCCGGTGGGAAGCGATTGCTTCTGGAAAGGACGATTTGCCAGCGTGTTTGTTCAATGACTTGCCTGTCAAAACTAAAAAGTAAAAAAAAAGGGGGTTTGCTGGTGTACTTCTCGGATACGGAGGAAAGTTGCCCAAGATCCCTATGGCATGGGCTTTGCTTATACTGTAGATCTTATTCAAGAGGACAATGGAGAAAAATAAAGGTATTCGCTCAGTATCGCTGGAAGGAGAGATTTCTCGCCTTTTCCTTGTTGAGCAGAACTGCGGAGGAAAGTGCGGATCAAACATATTTTTTGCACACCGCGGACCCCGAATCCCCATCACTCGAGAAATCGAGCAAACGTTTTCCCAGGCTGAGAACACGGAGTAAAAAATCCTCCTGCCTTGACAACTTTGTATTTCAGCATCAGCTTAAAATCATTTACTCGGACAACAGACGGTAAAAAAAAAAAAATGAAAGAAAAAGAAAGCGAAACAAGTGGGGGTTTTTCTGTCTGAAGAGAATAACCAACCAACCGACCGACCGAGTCTGGAATGGAAGAAAAAATCCCACGACCGTGTATGTGTTTGTGTGTGTGTTCATCAGCAGAGCAAACGCATTTTTTTCTTTTTCAAAATACTTGTGCATATTTGAGTCTGCTGATACACCGATTACGATACAGTACTTCAGCCAGTTTCCATGACCAAAATTCAGAGCTTTTTAAAATTTGAGCAAACCGGGGGTACCCTGCCACACCTGAGTATCATGTTGAACATTCTAGAAAAATTTAAGAAAAACATTTAAATGATTAAAGCTGGGTTACCAGCTCAAGATCATCTGGTGTTCTTCTGCTTAGTCTGCAGCTATTACCCAGTAACACATGGTCGAAATCTTACCAATTCAATGAAACCTCTCCAAGTAGTATTTGAAGGGGCGAGAAAAGAAATTCAACTTATAATGGTTTTGGGTTATTGAGGTGTGAGTCAAGGGACCAATCATTTTTGTTATTACGAAATGAAAAGAAATGCAGAAAATCGTGATCATGACATTTTCTGGGCATTCAATTTCTTCTTGTAAATGAGTTGGAAGGATGTTAAACTTATTGGAGTGTTCGGTTCATTTACCAAATTTAGTCCTCACTCTCTTTCAAAGCGCATAAAATTCCGTTCGCTATCGCTTCTCTCTTTCCTGTGTCAACATGGTAATGGTCGAAATTTCTCAGAAAAAAAAGACTTTGACTTGCTCAGGTTGGAGAGAAAAAGCCTTCCAGTTAGGGAGGTTTTTCATACATGATTACTGACAGGATTCAGACAGAGAGGTTCCGGTTTAAACAATGATCTCGGAAACCTGGTTACTGGTTCAAGGCCCACTACTGATAACCCTGTGCTTTTGCTCAATGCATCAGTTGTGACCCTCGTGTTTATCAGTGGTATAGGTAATGAGAGCACGGTTTTTTTGTTTTCGTTAATTGTTTGCTCCTGTTTCCATCACCAAAAAGCCTCTCGCAGAACATTTTCTTCAAGTTCGTTAAATTGGATTCTCATCATCATTTGCGTGTCCTTTTTTTTTCCTCCATCAGGGCTGCCGACGTCATCGTCGTCGTCGTCCACACCGCCGCCATCGACACTGTTGTCCCACCGGCCGTCGTCGTCGTCCCCTCGACGAGAAAGGCGGTCGTCGAGTGTGGACGCCGGGGGACGGGCGTCGTCATCCAGCACACCGCCGCCATCGTCGTCGTCATCGTCCATCTTCTCCCGGAAACGGCCGCCCACCCCGTCGTTGGTCGCGAGTGACGAGCCCCGAGTGAAATCCGCATTCGTGGCACGATCCCTGGCGGCGGCGGCGGCGGCGGTGGAAGCGGCGACTGCAACGACAACGGCAGCAGTCACGAGTCTGTCTGCTGGCGGCGGCGGAGGCGGCGCTAGTGTTGCTGGGAACATGCTGCTGGGGGCGCCGCTCATGCCGCCGCACTCGCTGCTCTACCCGCACTTGTACTCGCCATTCGCTTCCTTGTCCGACTCTCTCGGCTTCCGCAACGCCCTGGAACAGCTCAATTCGGCGTACGCTGCTCATCCCGCGGCGGCACACCATCACCCAGGCGCCTCTTTGTTCGGGCACAACGGCAAGTTCGCAGCAGTGGCGGCTGCGGCGGCTGCTGCGGCGGCGGCTGCCCATGCTGCTCATGTCGCACACGCAGCCGGGCCACAGCAGGCATCTGGTGGCGGCGGCGGCGGCGGTCTTCATCATCATCATCATCTTCATCATCAGCAGCAGCAGCAGCAGTCGACGTCGGCGGCGTCGAGTCCCGGGTCGCCCGACCGCCACCACGATGAGGATGACGATGATGATAGAATAAGGCGGATGAAGAGGGACGCCCTGTCGTCGCCGTCTGGAGGCTCGTCGGCGCCGTCGTCGCCCCCGGCGTCCGACGCGGATAATAAGGCGTCGTCCACGGCCGCCGGCGGCGTGTGGCGTCCGTATTGACGCCACGCAGCAGCAGCAGCAACAACGAACGTCAGCAAGTTTTCTTTCTCCAATCTCCCCCCCCCCCCCCACACTTTTTTGTTTTTATGTAAGCGAGAAGAACGGAACCTGCTGAACATGATTTGATGGATTGATGGGATCCATTGATGGATTGGACACCGAGACTCTTTGGCTTCTGTTGTACCGGTATATTTGCGGCGTGCTACGACACGAAGGAAAAGAGGGAAAAGAGACAAATCCCTTGCGATTTGTTTTTCTTCCCCCCCCCCCCCCTTCTTCGTCTTTTTCATCGTCGTCATTTTTTTCCGAGTAAAGTGCGGCGAAAAGCGAGGTTTGAAATCAAAACGCGAATTTCGGGAGCAGGTGTAGACGGTATGACGTGTAACCTCCCCTGCGACGATCTTGATGGTTTTTTTTTTTTGACGGGGTGAGCAATGAAAGTTCGATGTGGAAAATTTACCAAGATGTCCGAACACTTCTTCTTTTTTTGCCATTTGTTTTAAAATATTCCTGACTCATCTCGCTTCTTGGTTCACACAGGGTATGTTGGATGAGTCCCTATACAAAGACTACAGCGAAACTAGGCGTACAACAACATGATGTACTCTGGTAACTTATTGGTTGAAGGAAGCAATTCACCTTTTGGATAAATTTGGACATCAGGTGAATCCTGTGATTGACTCGTGTAACCTGCGAGGCATGATCTTTCATATAAAACACACGAAAGCATTTTGTGCAACTTGATCATGGTGAAATTGCACAAATTTTGCGCATGATCAAGTTTTCCCGAATGTTAGGAAATGAAATCAGAATTTTTTCAATGAAGATTAAATAAGATACAAAATATTTCATTTACAAATCCAGACACTTTGGATTCAACAAAGTGAAATATAAAGGAAACTTCCAAAACCAGTGAGAAAATATCCCTGAGAATAATTCATAGAATAGAGGTGAATCTATCAATAGATCAATCTACTAATAACTCTTTCACAGTTTCACTTTCACCGTATGTGAATTCACATATCGTGAAAAAGGCCTTTGTATTGGAGTAATTCTTCAATTGAGAATTTATTTTGAAATTATTCTCAACTATCCCCGCCACTCGCAGGCGAAAAACGAAACCTGGAGAAACATGAATTTTGGGAATTGATGGGGAAAATCCGAGAAACGCAATCCCAGGGCAAATTTTGGAAGCTAAAAATAAACACGAAAAAATTGCCCGGGCAATTTTATGGGATAGGTTTGAGTGTAAATGACTCAAATTCCCACGTAAGCTATTTTGAAAGAACATTGGAGTTTCGTGAGCCTAAGTGTCTTGAGAAAGTTCCAGGATATTCAGAATGTACCTCGGAGGAATCCAGGAAAAATATAAAGCAGCTACAGCATAAAAATGTTGCATCCCAAGCATTCCGTGGGTGCCCTTGGAATGGAAAATTGCACCAGAGTATTGTTGTAGGCGTGGATCCTCTGCAGACCTGTGTGTGCAAATACTGGGGGAGCTTAATTTTGACACAATTTGAGTGTCAAAATTTCCCAGCCTGGCAAAAATGTCCCTGTGTGCTGCGCAAATGCCTCACCTCTGAGAGAGAGAGAGAGAGAGTGTGTGTGTGTGTGTGTGTGCAGACACTTGCTATGCCATCTGCTGGGAGAGCCTGTGCCAATTAAACACTATGATTGCATCTCAACCAATTAATCTTGAATTTTGCCATGTAGGAATTTCCAGCAAATCCAGGTATGTAAAAGTTCTTGGAAGCATTGCTGACTACATGTAATTCAAGAGGGACTCATTTGAATCAAAGCCCAGGCAATGCAGACATCAAGGTATTTTTTAGCACTTGGGCTAGACTGAAGATCTGCATCCACTCTTCACAGGCAACTCGATTGCTTTCCGGCATTTTTTTTTTCATGCCAGCTCTTGACTGCAGTCCATGCTTTCTACAATGTGGTTCTCCCATTGAAAGTGTAAGTTCCCAAGAACCCTTTTGGGTCAACCAGACAAGTGCTCTGCCACGGACAGGGACCCATTTCTGGTGGGAATTTTTCCATCCAGGTCAACTTGCTTTTGGCCAGAGAAGCCAAACTGTGTGGTCCAGATAATCTGTTTGGTCCCCAATCAGACCTAAAACCCTTGAGGTCTCATTCTTTCAAAGTAATTTCTTGGACTATTCTTGTTGCTCTCTGGGAATGTGCTTCAAGACTTCAGCATAATTTGATTTGCATTTATTCATGGTGAAGCAATACTTTGCCATCATCAGGTCTATCTTCCTTTTACCATAAAAGTTACTTCTTGAAAACCCACATGCTGGTTATTGAAGTCTATGCTTTTTTGGGTTATGCGGCAATAAAGGGCAGATAATTTCCCTACCCCTTGAATGCAATAATCATTCATGGGATGGGAAGCATGTGGCACCAAACATGGGTTGGTCGCATACAAAATCATTGCTCCTCCACCCATTAAGGGTCCTTGATGAGTAGGAATGTTGGCCTGTCTTCAGGTCTTACTAGTATTAGGAGAAACATCTCTATGCATTTAACAAAATGTTCATAATCTGAACCTGAGAATAACCCTGGTGTGAGTGGGTGGCACCTCTGAGGACTACTCCTGAGTACTGTACTGAATTGAAAGAGACCCCGCAATTTTCTGCTGCTGCATTTAATGCTCAAGAAGGGCAGCCAGGTTCATCAGGATGTGTTACTACTGTATATCGTCCACAGTAAGACCCAAATATTCCAATTTTAAAAAGGAGGCTTTCTTGAGTTTTCTCAACTCAGAAATGTAAATTATTTTTGAGGGGAGCAGAATTTGATGATTTTCATTGCTGACTCACCCTGTGACTGTCCAGCCCAGAGGAGTTTGATAGACCAGCATCTTCACATGTATTTGGGTGGTCCCTTTCCTTTCCATCATTTTATAGTGAAGCATCACAACATCTGAGAACTCTGGGTTATTTTTGACTCACTTTCTCCAAGCAATTTTTGGAACATGGTGAATAATCTTTCACGGAAGCATTTAATTATTGAATATAAATTACATTACATAATTCCTGGAAATTATTGCTATAGCTTATTCCCCTCCTCAAAATTGCCAATTCAGTGCAGAACCTTTCCGGCGGTGTAGAAGAGCATTTTTGCAATAATCTTGCCACTCCACATTCTCTAATAATGTACTGCACAGGAGGCCCATTGTTTAATTTTTTTTCAACAAGCAATTGAAAGTTTCCAGGTAGAGAAAAAAAATACTATTTCCCACGTTTTAATATTTGGAAAGCGTAATTAAATGGTACACCATATAGCAGCCCCCTCTAATCATTCTAGTGGAGCAGAAACGGGCAGTGGACAGAATTCGTGTGTTTCCTGTGTTGCTCAGCTGTGGGCCAGTTGTATACATATACTCTGTATGCATGTAATTAAAAGGTGTGCCATCTTATTTGGCCACCCTGGGGGAAAATTTCCTTGTCTGAAAAAAAGGGGGCACCCAAGCGGAAAATTCGCAAGTTTGTTGGGGCGCATCGCCCGCCAAGAGCCAGGCATTCACCCTGTTGCCAGGCCCCCTTTTTTTTTTTTTTTTTTTTTTTGCAACCTTCTTTCTTTCCTCGCGTTTCCCTCGTCGTCGATCGGCCAAGTATGTGCTATTTCTAGCGGGCTTCGCGACTCGGTTAACTGAAGTTTATTCTCGCCGTGGACTGGCCAATTATTTTTAAATTATACATTTGAGATGTTTGGAGTTGGGAAAAAAAGAGGGATAATTCCAGGACCCCACAAGTAGGAGGATGATCGTCGTCGGTGTTGGACATGGACCCACTGGGGACGTTATTTGAACCACCCCATCATCAGGCTCTCTTGAGTAATGCAGGCAGCGATTTGGATGTTGTTATGCTGAACTTGACTTATTGTGATCGACATATTACATTCAATATTCTTTGACCTTTTATTTTTTTCTCGACTTTTTTTTTCTAAGAAAAAAAAATAGATAGGAAACAGTTGCAAACAGCACGCACTATACAGCTACAGAATTCCCAGCAAGAGGTGAGATGTAAAATATTTTCAGCCATCATTCATCAAGTCTGATACGTGTTGTATAATGAAATGTGTACTGTATGTAGAAAGTCATAGTGTCACTAAACTGTTAATGCATGCTACCATAAAATATTAATTCACGAAGGAGAAATATTCGTTCTTGTCATCTCTAAAATTTAAGGAAATGCATTGCAAATCTAAGAACTGTTTATTAGTTGTTTCAGAGGACTGCCCGACCCTGATGACAACTGCTGGGTGGAATAATTATCAGAGTTGAACAGACAAAAACTTCTTGATATTACTGTATACCTCGTGATTGATAATTCAAGTCTTATTTTTTTCATCGCACACTTTTAGGCTGGCATGGTTCTCAATTTGACCCAATGTTTTCTTCCTTGAATCCTCCTTCGAGATTCAATTTTGAGACTCTTATATTCTGAAAGAGGGGATTTTTAAAACTGAGCATGTCCTCTCTTAGCCCGCTGGGTTCACGCAATTACATGATCATCCTAAGCTTTGACAGACAAGCAAGTATAGTAACCCAAGCTTCATCACGAGGAATCCCATTCATGTTTGTTGATAAACCTGTCGTGGAGCAAACACACATAATTGTCACTCCATGGACAATCACTCTGAGGGCATGGCGCAAATCCTTGGGTTTCAAAATCATCCCTGCCCCTCGTCGGTTTCCAATCTCGTGATATTAAAGCATCCATATATTCCCCTTCTTTCTTGTTCATATCCTCTCCTTCAAGTGGCATTAAAGCCGACCCATGGGCCAGGGGAGGGGGGAGGGAAGACCAAGATCGAAATTAGACACGTGTGCTTGGGGGGGGGGGGGATTCGCTTTTTTTGTCTTCTTCTTTATACTATACAGTATATGTATATACTGTAAATGTTTTTTTTTCTCTTTCTCTGTGGTACATATATTGGAGGAAGGTTGGAGGGACAGCATGAGAAAGAGGAGGTCTTAGTGTCAAGCAAGAGAACCAGCTCATCCCTTGCAGGGGTTTTCATTTTGCCTGTGGGATTTCCCATGACGACTGACTGCCTATCTACGTGACAGCTATTTCGCCCACCAAGGACGGCGGCAATGAAATGCTGTCCTCCCACTTGCCAGCCTGCAGGCAAGTGGCAGATCCATTTCTGCTGGAAAAGGACAGTCAATAGACTGTATTTTCCATCCGGAATATATATATATATATATATATATATATGCTGGTTTTGTCTCTGTTGGTGCTTATTGTGGCACACTATATAGCAATTCAGCAACAGGGCATATGAGACGGAAATTAGAGGCAAGGATGACCAGGTTTTTTTCTTTTCATTTCCCTACATTTTACTCTCTCTTTTGAAGAGGTTGCTTTCGAATACTGTACTGGGTGAGTCATCTGAGTTTATCTGTAAAACGTCAATGTACCATGGCTTACATGAAATGCTGAGAAATCAATCAAAGTTTTTCAGATTTGTTTTTATGAAAACAAATGAATGCTTCACTGTATTCAGCCAATTTTAGCAGATTGTTGGGAGCTGAGTGTCGTGTTTTCTTGGTAGAGTGTATATTAATGAAGTACTTATGGACCTTGGAAAAGTTGAATTATTTGCACTTTCACAGCATCTGTCACATTATAAATGAAGGCATTTTTTGAAAATGATGCTGCATCTGGTGCTGAAATTATGCACCCATTGGTTTTTAAATGATAATCTGCATTTGTTTAGCCATTTTCAAATGATGCAGCCACAAATCATTTTCATTTCTTAGCATTTTTCTTATAAAGGCGAAGTGCTGATTTATTTTTCTGCTTTGGTTACTTTCTATGAACATCTATGAGACTTGTCTTGAATGTATGGACTTCTGCTGCTGGCAAACTCAAAGTAACATGTGGATGACAAGTTTTGGAACAACTTCTGAGTAAATGTAACTTTCATTCAGTGAAGTTTGTGTCCTTGATTGCTTCTATATGCTCAAAGTGAGAGCTAGCTGGGTGAAGGCCATTATTGCAATGCGGTGCAGTATTTCCTCTTTAGCTCCTAAATTTTTTCTTTTTGTCGGGACTCTCACAGGGTTACCCTTGTAAAAAAAAAAGAAAAGAAAGGGGGATGACTAATAATGTAAGGGTAGGATGGCTCCAGGGGAAAGGGGGGGTCTTTCTGGAGGGCCATCAGTAACCATTGAGAGGAAATTTGGCGCAGTTTGTCACCCACCTTGGAAGCGTTTCAGCTTCCTTGAAATGTGATCCACCCTATTGGCCTTGGGAAACTGAGGCCCCCGGCTGAAGACCCCAGGGGCTTTCTGACGTCAAAGTGGTCGTGACAAATGGCCGTTTTGCGGAAACCCCCGTTTTCTTTCTGCTTCAAGGAAGATGCCGACGACTACGACGACGACGAGACAAGCCAAACCCTGCTGTCGGACGAGGCGCTTGTCTTCTTTTTTTTCCAAGATACTGTAATTGTAGGGAAGCTTGTTTTAAAAATATGTCAGACGTTTTGTTGTTGTTGCTGCTTGGGACAAAGAACCCCTTTCAGTCCGGGTTCTTGTTCTGCACCCCGTCAATCCCCCAGCTGCGAACATACTTGGGTCCGGGGACATGATGATGACCGAGCTTTGTGCTTCGGCGCAGGAAACAAATCCCCCAAACACGGGTTGGAAGAAAGATTAAAAAAAAATTTTCAAAACTTGCAGTCGGCACCGCTAAAGAGTTTTCCTCAGACACAGAGAGGAAATGTTTCCCAGGACAGCGGTGGCCCCCAGAAATTTGCCAAATCCGCTGCCGATTCCAACGTTTGAACCAACACCACCATCATCATTTACAGCAAACTTTCCTGGTGCCGACTTGTCGGACATGAATTCTTTCCTGAAATTTGCGGCTTTCTTCTTCTTTTTTTTTTTTTTTTGGTTGTGTTGATGTCCGTTCGAAGTTCTCCTCTACAGCTAAAGGGGCAAAACCAAAAGCATTTCCTGCCCGCGGCTGGTCACGAATTTCCGCCGGATGTTGGAGCCAAAGACAAATCCATGCCCACTTGATCACGTCTGGTTCCTGGCCAACCCCTGAGTGCAGAAATAATTTCTGCAGAGATAACACCACACACTAGAATAAACTAAAATAAATCTGTAGTGGATTCACGATCCGAATGCCTCAGAACCTGTGCCGGTAAAAATTAATCTGCATAACTTTTCCAAACATCCAACTGAAGTCCAAAAACAATAAGCAACTGAAAATGCTTAGTAATTTAAAATGTAAAAAAAAAATTGATTGGAAAAAGATGCTGGCATTTAAGGAAGTGGTCAACAAATTTGGAGACCGTATTTTCTCCAAATTAGTTGACTACTTCGTGAAATGCCAGCATTTTTTTCCAATCTAAATTTTTTTTACATTTTAAATTACTAAGCATTTTCAGTTGCTTATTGTTTTTGGACTTCAGTTGGATGTTTGGAAAAGTTATGCAGATTAATTTTTAGAACTCCATCACAAAAATTCAGTCATGCAGGTACAACTTGAACTGTATTGATAAAAATTAAGCAACAAGCTTGTAGAGGGAAAAAAAGCAATTTATTAAAAGTTTTGAATGCCTTGAACTTCATGTTGGACAATTAGAATGTTTTCAACCACACCAGAAATGCATGAATCTTCTAATTTACTTTATAACACTTCTTGTGCCTTTTTTCATTGTGGTCCGCAAACTGCTCTACTTTTTCAATGTGGCCCTTGGCCACTTCTGAGTTGGGCACCACTGATGTACAGTCTTGTATTTTAATAATCCATTCAAACAAAGGAAATTACTTTTTGTTCCCAGGGTGCGTTTACTTCATTTTCACTTCAAAATAAAATTAGTCTGTTTGGATAGAACATCAAGTTTTATTTTTGTAATTCATCCTGCCACTGCAGAATGTGAAAAGTGCAGATGCCTTGTTCATTCGCAGTCTAGAACAAGGTCTGAAAAATCCGTTGGTGCCGTTTCTTGTTTGCGCAGATGGCCATCCTTTGTGCCAAGTGTGTTTCCCCGCATGTCGGCGCCCGGGGGGTTTTCGGGCACCGACGGTGGGCCGCCTCGGAAACGACATCATTTGCCAAATCCTCCTGCGACACTTTATCGCCAAAAAACACCGGGGTGGCACGAGCGCATGTCCACCCATAAGGCTTCCCTTTTGTGCGTTTTTCTTCTTCTTTTTTTTTTACTCTTATTTTTCACACTCCGGACAATTCAATATACCCAACATCCAACGGGCTTTAAATTCCTCCCAGTTTTGGAATTGTCTTGGCATTTGACAACGCCTACGTCCCGGGTTTTTATGGCGAGTTGTGTGGTCTTTGGCCCTCATTGGGAGGCTATTAATCGGGAAATCTGTGCGGGGGAAATGAGCATCGAAAAGCAATCCATTTATTTTACCCACATTCCAGCTCAACCCAAGGGGGGGGGGGGGGGGGGGGGTTTCCTGTACTGAAAAACACTGTGACAATTTATTGCTATCCCTTCTGGCAAGCGTTGCCAAAGTCCATCAGCTTTCCGAAATGGAGACAGCACACAGATGATGGAATTATATTTTGAATGTTAGTTTCATTTCAATACAGCCAAACCCCGGTTTACCGAATTACTGGTTCACGTGGATGTTTGGCGGTCCGTTTTTCTGACTTCAAAAATTTTTAAGAAATACAATTTTGAACTAATTTAAGAAAAATTTCCAGGGTTCTATACGCAAAGATGTTTCTAAATTCTAATTTTAACACGTTTTTATTAACTCGCTTTCTTGTCCATTTGTTTGTCTGGATCAAATTTTGCAACTCAAATGTTGCTCACTTCCCGACTAGCTAGCAAGCTGAAACTTTCAGGATAGCTTAGAAACTGATGACAATGCAATCTTTTGTGAAAAGAATAATTATAAGAATATTTTTTAAAAAGAATAAAATAATTATAGTAGATTAAAAAATTAATCTAAAAAACCACGTTTTTCAAGTAAGGCTAAAAAGCACAAAAAA
>CAJPEX010000494.1:51979-99416 GCA_905338405.1 Notodromas monacha
CACGGCCACCGTGGTGCCATTTCGCCGGGGTCGTTAAAATACGACCCCGGCGAAATGGATCTCCACGCGCACCACGTTTAAGGTTATTTTTTGCTTTTTGAAAACCTGGTTTTTTAGATTAATGTTTTAATCTACTAACTTTTTAAATGTGCAAAAATCTGGGCATTTGACAGAATTACAGCCAAAAATTTAAAAACCTTTTTGAAAATCGTATACAAATCACCAAAAAATGTTCTTACTTTTTGAATTTTAACTGCTTGAATTTAAAATATTTTTCAATAAAAAGGAGTAACTTGTTACTAACTAGTAAAAAGGAGTAACTAGTAAAAGGAGTAACTTGTTACTACTAGTAAGGAGTAACTTGTGATCACTGTGCATGGTACCCTGTAAATAATTTTCAAGTTGAATGAAAAGCCGAAAAATTAGCATTAGAATGAGCTAAACTGAAAAGTTTGAATTCTTGTTTCTTTTTTTATTCCCAATTGTTTAGCTTATAAAATTTGCCAAAAAATTAATTATGCACTAAAATAATGCAAATTTCTAACTACATTGGAAGTACCATGAAGTTCTCTACAGTTCCCATTTTTAAACATTGAAAATAATTCAAATTGACAGAGGCGGAAAGGAGAATGTAAAACCTTGTCTAAATCGATTCTTCAAAAATTCAATTTTTTTCAAATCTGAAAAGTTATAAAAATTTCCTTCGTTTCCAAACGTTAACTTTTTAAAGGTATTATAGGCTCAGAGATGTTTTCTGAATTTTCATGTTTTTTGTTGAAAAATCTAGCAAATTAAAAACTTTATAAGCAAAAGACTAGAACTTTTCAAAATTTTGTAAGTGTTTGTCTGATCACTGTTCTTCTTTTCATAACTGTGCACTTTATGCACTGTCAATACTTGAAACAATGAGCCATACTGATAAGTCTCTCAATTACAAAATGTTAAAAAATTCTAGTTTCTTGCTAAATTCTAGAATTATCTATATTTTTTTAAACATGAGAAATTTTCACATTTCTCTGCACGTCTAACGCTATTACATATTTAAACCAAGGGACATTGCCTCCTTCATCAAACTTTAAATTTTCAAGGGGATTCGAGGTGCATGCAGAGAAGTTTTTTTAATTTTCATGTTCTGTGTTGAAAAATCTATCAAATTATAGAATTTACAATGAAAAAATAGAAAATTTTTGATTTTGTAGTAGAATGAATAATAACTGCTTCATTTTTTAATGCCTTGAGAGTGCATGAAGTGCAGGGGTTGTGCAGTTCCAGAATGTCAGTGTTTTTGAATTTTCACCCCAGAAGGTGAATTTTCCCCCTTTTTTCTAAAAAAAAAGGGTGGTTTTTTCAATTTCCCCCTTTTTCTTTCTTTAGGAAAGAGGGGAAATTTTTCCAATTTCTTTCAAAAAGGCGGTTTGTTTCCCCTTTTTTTCAGAAGAGGAACTTTTTAAAGGGGGTGTTTTTTGAAAAGTTTCCCTTTTCTTAAAGAAATTTTGAAGATTAAAAAAACTTTGACATTCTGTGTTTGTAGAAGATCTGCACTTTATGCTTTGTCAATACATTAAGGATTAAGCAATGAAGCACATTTCTCAGAGAATCAATAACAAAATTTTAAACATTTTTAGTTATTTGCTTATAATTTTTTAATTTGCTAGATTTTTCAACAAAAAACATGAAAATTCAGAAAACACCTCTGAGCCTCTAATCCCTTCAAAAGTCTGAATTTTGGTGAACAAATAAATGTTTTATAACTTTTCAGATTTAAATAAAATTTGAATTTTGGAAGAATTGAGTTGGAAAATGTTTTAAATTCTTCTTTCCACCTCTGTCAATTTTAATTATTTTCAATGTTTATAAAATGGGAAGTGTAAAAAATGTCATGGTACTTCCAATGCAGTTAAAAATTTTAATTTTAGTGCATAATTAACTTTTTGGCAAATTTTAAAAGATGAAGAATTGGGAATAAAAACAGAAACAAGAATTCAAACTTTTCAGTTTAGCTCATTCTTATTTTGTTGCTTTTCAAGCAACTTGAAAATCATTCTCAGGTTGCCATGCACAGTGATGTTTTACAAGTTTCTTTAAATGTGCCTTTATAATCACAGTTTAACAACAATTTTGTCTAACATGTATTATTCCCAAATAAGGCATTTTGTAAGTATTTTCTGTAGCTTGAGCATTACTCTCTGAACAGTACTGATTAATTTGTCCCTTTTGTCTGAATCAACAAATGCAAATTTGGCAGCATATAGTTGAAATACCAAATTGTCTAGAATTTTAGTTTCAACTAATGAGCTTTTACTCATAATTTTGGACTCCATATCTCCATTCTGGATTGCTTTATCACAGTCATTAGCTTTTTTATCAAATCAATGTTATATAATTATTTCAGTTGGAGAGAAAAAAAATATTTCACATCTTTTCAATGTTATTTTGAAAACTCGTTGTAGAAGATTGAGTTAGGTAAGTATGGAAAGTTCAAGCCAAACTGGAAAGTTGTCCAAAATAAAGGCCTTCCAGATGTTTAGTCTAATACTTGACCTCATTTCAATTTTTTAAACCTGTATAGAACGGATGACCATAAATTTTTTGAGGATTCATTTGTTTTGGATATCTTGGAGACTATTCCTTGATCCACTTATTCCCCCTTCGCACTTTCTGTTTTATCCGAGCATATAGTCAACTCAGAACCAAGCCAAAAGAACGGCCTCCATACGCACGCACGAATAAAAAAACAGGAGCAAATAAAATGAAAAAGAACATTGAATAAGTGAGCCATTAAGCAACGATGACGCAGATGCCGACCCCCGAATTATGAGCAGAATAAAAATTTTGCGGAATCGGCCCAGTTACATAAAAGGAGAAGGAGAAAGAAAAAGGACAGACTCCCGAAAAGTGAATCTGGAGCAAACGGGGGTCATGAAAGCTACACGTAAAAAAATATATATAAAAATCTGGTTGATCATTTCCTGCTGCATTAGGATCGATTGAAAGACTCGTTCCCATGAAAAGGGTACCCCATGATGCAGCAAGAAAAATAAAGTATAAACGCATCAGAGGAAAAGAAAATCGGAACCGGGGGCCACGGATTGAAAAAGAAATCCTTTCCTGCTCAACTGGGTGCGTCCAATTTTTAGTGTTTTTTTTCTTTCCTTCTTCTACTTATTTTTTTATTCCTGCTTTTTTCTCGTTTTCGTCTCGGTTCCCGCAAGGCAATGAAATCAAACCGCGCCCCGGGCTTGGGATAAATGTCGTAACGTCGGATTAGCCCTTGGGCACATGCCATAAAACATCCCAACCCCCGGGGAAAACCAACAGTGAACCCCCGGCACAAGCTCCACCAGAAAATCCAAGCTTTCATCAACTTTCTTGATCCCAATAAGGAGGAAATCCACGAGCAAAAAACTACCCCCGAAAAAAAAAAACATCGAGAATAAATGAAAATTAAATATTCTGCAAAGATTGCAGAGACATTCGGATCTTGGACTGATCTACAATATTTTGACATCACCGAGCCATAAACAAGATATAGGAACTCGAGTTATTCAATAAAATTATTTGACGAAACGCTGGAATAATTAAAAAACACACAGGGGAAATAACACCGACACGAAGCCAAAAACAAATTCAGCACATAATTGATTATTTCTTATTTTTTATTTAATTGCCATGAAAAGAAAATTATATTTGAAAAGAGCTTTTACATTCGAAAGTTGTCATTTTCGAGAATGAAGATAAAATCAAATTGAAAAATATTTAAAATCATTCCCTCTTTATTTAAAGCTTGATAATTAACGGTTATGCATAAATTCTTGTCAGTCTTCAATTGTGAGCGTCCTCGCTTAAAATATAAGTCATTTCCGCTTCATGTCCACTTGTTTGCAAAAAAAAAAAAAAAGGAGTGCGAAATCGCGTTTGAGGACAACAACACTGTAGAAACAGGAGGCGCTGTCGTGATTCGCATGACGAGGGGAAAATTGACACAATAAACAAAGGAATTATTTTTTAAAGCTGAAAGCAGCGAAGGGGGCGAGGCTTGTGTGTAAATTTCAGATTCGCTTCCGCTTTTGGTGTCCAACGGGGTTTTTCTGTTTGTTGCCGGCCAATTTATTGAGCAAAACGGGTGAAGGAAAAATAAAACGGACCGGGGTGAGTATCACTTCCCCCCCCCCTCTTTTGTGTGTGCTTCTAATGTAGAATTTCCTGTAACCCTTCCTATATATGTATATTTTTTTGGGGGCTTTGCCATTCAACCCCCAGTCAGGGAAAAAATAGAGGATTGGGAGATAATAAAGTGCCTGACTGATTGAAGGGGTCCAAAATTCGTCTCACAGTTATTTTTTTGTTTCCTTCCGCCCTTCTTCCTTTCCGGCACCGCCTCCTGCACATCTGCCTTATTGCCAACTAAATTTAGCTCTCCTTGTCCTTTTTCTGAATGAAGGTTTCTTTCCTACTCCAGTATTTTTCCTTCGACCTTCGCGAACAAGTTCCTCTTGCAGCTAAATGAAGTGCCAATATCGAGTTTCAGCGGGGGTCGGATCCCGGCCCAAACTCAGCGTGTTTTATTTATTTATTTTTTATTTTTTAGTGGTTTCACTTCAAGAAGCTATACTCCTTGGATTCGCGCCGGAGTTTCATAATGCAAAAAGAGCTTTTCTTTGATATGGTCACTTGATGTCATATTAAAGTTGGGGGATGATGCTGGAGAAAATTCCGCTTGGAAAGATAAACCCTAAAGAAAAATTTTACCAAAACCAGATTAAAAGATGGACGCATATTCAGCATCTTATTCAGCAACTCGCTCTGCTGCCGTTGAGAAGGGGAAAATGGGATTGAATGCCTAACAATTGCAAGACTGGGGAATTATATGAGAAGACGCCCATTAGCATGCGAATTCAATAAAAAACAGAGAATTTCTTTATTCAACGGGCAAACTGATGAGTTAAAGTTGTAAAGCAATGATGTAAGCTACAAAAGTTATCGTGGATTGTGATTGTCATGTTTTGCCTTGGAATTTTTCATCATTAGGCAGTTTTCTTCGGTTTTCACCTGGTTGGTCAATAAAAATATTTTTGATTGTCTGAGCAGGTGAGGATTGCCTTCACTGTCGTGCTTGGATCGTATTTTCTATCGCTAACCTGCCCGTGTTTCAAACTACCCTTGAAACACGGGGCAGGTTGGTAACGCTATATGGAAATTGTCCAGGGTTTTCGTGGAACCTTACTATTTCTTCAGGGCATGGCGTGGTGCCCACGTTTGCGTTTATTGCCTAATTGCAGGCGCGTCATGAGACAGGAAGAAAGAAGGTGAGAGCCAGCGCTGATTTTCTGGGTCGTGTGCCGGCTTCTCGGGACGACCCGCGACACTTTTACAACCCGTTGTGGGCTTCGGTGATCGACGGTTGGAATTTTCTGGGGGTTCTCTGCTGGGTTCCTTGCTCCGACAGCACGGGTCAATAACACCTACACGAGGGAAACGAACAATTTTATTTTTATTATTTTTACTGGTGTGTTACTCATCAACTCACTGAACGTCGGTCTGACGAGAAAATAAAAAAAAGAGTGTGGAATGGCAAGAAAAAGGAAACCCCCGCATGAGTGTGCTAGATAGATGGAAATGAAGTCTCTTCACAGTATTTTGTAATCATGGGGAAGAAGGGGCTCAGGCAGTTGGCTTTAATGACCTGTTGGGAGTCAGTTGAACCCTGACCCAGCACAGGTGGGTTTAAGGGTGAGAGAGGGAGAGAGAGAACCGGAAGCTGGACTAGAGATTGCTGCGGAAATTGCAGTCACTAAACAATGCAGCAAGAGAAGATGGGAATGATAAGCAGTGGAACAGCGTCAGTAAATCTTGCGTCAACCCATTCATTCTGCTTCAATGAGTGGTCTTTTCAGCATTGGACAAGGAATTTCTCCCGGAATTCTGGAGCGTATTTACAGCAGTTCGACCTTTTTCTTTTTCTTTTTTTTTTGATTCAAAGAGGGATTACTTCTGGTTTTAACTGCTTCACGCAAATCTCGCCTGTGTTCTCTGCCTTTTCTTTCTTTCGTGTGGAAAAATTCGAGACTTTCATTTCAAAGTAAGTGCCTTCCAACTCAGTAAAAATCAGGGCGCCCACGTTCGGCAAAATGAGGTAGTGTAAAAATGCACTCAACAACTACGCACCACTTCGCAATGTTGACACAGCCAGGAAAATTTGCATGGCGGGGAAAAGCCCACTGGTAATGGGTTAACTCCTCATAGGTTTTAAGTACATATCCAGAGGATGTCCACAAAAGAAAAGAGCCCAAAATTTCACAGGGGCATGAGAAGCATGGAGATGATTGAACTTTAATCTCTAAAATTCATCCCAGAATGACTAATGTCGTTATTTGAAATACCAATGAAGAGCAGGAGATCAACCGATTTTCTCACTCAAGTCACTCATGATTCCACGTGTGGGGTCCCGTCCACGCGGCGTGACCCAAGCATAGCATCCTCGCTCGGGCACACTGCGCAGCAACGACAGCACAGAGACCGGGAAGCGGATAGGCACCCGGTTTGCCGCATTGCCGTAAACCGGGTCAGTAGCAAGAGATAGAAATCTCCGGCAGTGGAAGCCGACACCAAAGTCCCGGAGACTTCGGGAATAATTCATTCAGAGCTTGTGTGTGCCTTATGGCGGTTGTTCAGCATAATTTGTCCTAGTGTGATTGTCTGTTGTGTACCTCTGAGTACTTATTTGTCCTTCTGCGGATTTCTGTGTCTGGATTAAATTGCTGCTTTATAAGGGACTCTTCTAAAGAGGATCTGGCCGTTAAAGGGTGACTGACTGTGTCCATTCAATTCTACTAAATCTTTTTTGCTTAACCGGCCCGACAAAAGTGGTGGCCAGTGGGTTTACCTCTACGAGGTCAAACCCCGGCATTTTTTTGCAAATTTTGGGCACAGTTCCCTTCTTTATTGAAGTGTGGAATTTACAAGTGTGAACTTGCAGCCTTGCTGCCCTTACGTTTACACCCAGCCCACCTCACCCTCTGGAAAAAGCCTGTAAGTACTCACCTGTCCTTTTTGTGTGAAATTTTTCTCCGGCACGATGAACGGTGAGGAAGGCGCAGTCCCAGGCACGCCTCCCATCTCAAGCCGTACCCGCGGTACACGCCAGCCTCCGCAAAGGCGGGGACCTCTACCGGCAGGGCCATGGCATTGCCTGTCCCTGAGCCCATCGAGCAACGGTAGCCGCAATAGCGCGCGGTCCAGATCCTTGCATCAAACGCAACAGGCGCCTCTTTCAGGCGTTGAACGTAGATCTCAGCGTCTCATGGCGCTGCCTTGATTGCGGCCTCTAGTGGTCGTTCCTTGGCGTTGACAGCACGCTGTCCCTCAATTATTAAACAGGTCCTCCGCCTTGCCAACGCGGTAGGCGTGGTTGACCATATTTTGCAGACTCCCAAACTCGGCGATCCGCAACAACGCTTTCCACGATTTTTTGATGCCGCAGCGCATCTCAAAGATTTATCACCTGCTGCGTTCTTGCAGCCCGAAATCGCTGCCCTCACACGATTGGCAACCAAGGTGAACACCCTTCTGGTGCAATCCATGGATGTCATGACAGGGGGGTGGCCTCACCTCCGTCCGACACAGCTGCGCGTCTTAGGGGTTGCTTTTCCTGCAGCACCGCCAGCACCCATGCCTCCAACACCATCGGTAGCGCACGCCGCACCTCAGCCCTCCCCCAGGGGGCGCCGGTTCCTGTATTACCATCGCACATGCTTAGCACGTTGAGCGGCACAGAATTGGCATCATCACATCCCGCGATGGGGCAACTTGTCCCTCTGCGCCCCATGGCACCCGCATTATTACACCCACCAGCTCTGGCCAGCTACGGCAACTCGGAGTCTGGGCCGTCCTCAATCCTGCAAACGCAGGGCAGACCCTACAAGGCGTATCACCATGCTCTTGCGACATACGGGACGGGGCAACCCAGCAACCTATCCCACCATGACCTTGTAAAGTCATATGAGAAACAGGCCCGCAACACATCATTTAATAAGTTCACTGGCCAAGCGGACTCAAATTATCCGTTTGAGCGCCTTTGGCGCAATTTTCTGCCAGTCCATATCATTCCAGCCGTGCAACTCACGGACATTGAACGAATTTGAGTACTGTTATTTCACCTCGACGGTGAAGCTAAAGAAAACGTAGGTGCATTTGCGCACCAAGACGTTAACATGGACTACCTAAGCGTCCTCCAGGTGCTCTTCTCCGAGTATGTGTAAACGGATGCGGTACGCCTTAAGCTCTACCGCGAATTCGATCACCTTCCGGCACCAAACACCCTGCCTGAATTTTACAACTACTTTAACAGAGTTGTCCAAATCACCAAGAAATTAAGCACAATTCAGACCTACATGAATTTTGTGCACCTTTGCGTGGGCCCTGTCCTGCACACGCATCTAGAGCGGGGCAATTACCTGGAAGTACTCCAGGCCTATACCGATTGCCACGCCCAGATGCCTGAGCTGGACCCTGTCTGGGCAACTTGCCCTCATTGGCAATACCGATTCATCCAATCATACTTCGCGCACAAACTCCGCATGGTGGAGGCACCACCAGTCCTTGCATTTCAGGGCACAGCAGCCTCAGCTGACGGCCCTGCTGCTTCCGCAGCACCCGCCGCAGCCCCGGCCGCGGTCCACCTGCCGCAGCAGCCGCCGCACCCATGGTTGCGGCCAACGTCAATCTGGCAAACGCGGCTCTGTCGACTTCTAACAGGAATCAACAGCAACAACAAAACCAGCATAACAACAATCAGCGACGACCATTTCAACAAGGACAGTTGCATTCCCGCAGCCCCCATGCAAGTGGCGGCGGCGCGGACGTTCCTCAGACCGACCACGCAGTCGCTCACCAAACCAGAGGAAAGATAACCACAGACAACCGCGCCGCAACAATAATGACTCCCATTGCGACCGGGACAACAACTCCTGGGACACTCGCAGGGACCACCAGGACCGCCTTGCGTGTCCCTTCTGCGCCGCAAGACACTTGGCGGCCCGGTGTCCCCTCTCCGTTCGAGACAAGCTGAATGCCATTCTCCAGCGTTGGCTCTGCAGCAATTGTCTCTCACGGGACCACTATGGCAACAATTGTCCATCGCCCAACAGATGTTGGCACTGCCAGCAGCCGCACCACACAACAACGTGCAACCGCAACTGTCAGCGGAATCAGCAGCCCGCACAGCAAGGAGGGCCTGCGGCTGTAGCCGCCCCTGCCGTCCAACAGGCAGCGCCAGCAGCTCCTGTCACACTGCCAGCACTGGCAGTGCCAGCCGCACCTGCAGTCGCCGCTGCAGCCCCAATTGTGCAACAGCAACGGGCTGCACAGGCTGGCTGACAACCACCTGCGGCCAAACGCCGCATTGTCCTGGTCGTCTCAGCTCCGCGGCCAGGGCCCATGTGTGCCTTCCTAGAAACGGCCGCAATCCGCTTGGAGGCTGAAGGGCATACTGCGTATGCTCTCCTGGACTTGGGGGCCCAGCTCACACTCATCTCGTGGGCCCTTGTCCAAACATTGAACTTGGTCACAGAACCATGTCCGCCATACATCATCGGCGGCGTAGAACAGGCTAATCCTGTGACAGCAACAGAGGCTGTTCGCCTCACGTACAGGGGGCAGTACCAACATCCCCCACATTTCATACAGTGGCACTTGTCGTACCTCACGTTGAGCCATGGGAGGGTTCTAACCCATGCGCCATCCCCTGGTTAGACAAATTCGACCTGGCGGACCGGCGCATCCTCACAGAAACTGTTCTAACCTTTGAAATTGTCCTGGGGGGCAATGACCTGGTACCCCTGTACCGAGACATTACGCCTCCCATTTGGACTTAAGGGTTTCTCAGGGTGCCTACGCACCTCGGTATTGTAGCGAGAGGAACATGGGACGCCCAGCGAGCATAAGGACCGATCCTTGCACCCTGCGTATGCATGGAGCTCAAAGCGCCGAACCTGGTTGCTGACGGCAAGCTCAACAGCCTCATACTGCAATATGAGTACCAGGACTGCATCAATATATTGGGCGATCCGAGGGAAGAGCAGTGCTCGAGAGACAAACTATTCAAGGCGTACCTCCGCCAACTTGTCGTCAGTCCAGGGGGGCGCGTCGTGGCGCCCCTTCTTAAAACATCCCTCTACCCGGACCAATGTAAACCTAACCTGCGCACCGGGGCACAGCGCAGTCAATCCTGTATTAAACTCCTCTGGGCTGGTGGCCCAATGGCAAAGGCCTACGAGGAATTTTTCACCAATTGCATCGATGACGCCGTCATTACGCCCATGACCATCGAGGAAATGAACCAAAGAGGCATTGCCTACACAGAGTTGCCTCATCATGGGGTCGCGCGGCCATCCAGCTCATTGACACCCCTGCGGGTTGTCATGGCTGGTAACGCGGCAGACCTGGGCAACCTGTCATGCAATCAACTCTTTAGCCAAGGGGCCAATATCCTGCCCTGCATAACTGAGATTCTTTTGGGGTGGGGGTTCACCAAGGTCTTTGCGGTTGGCAATATATGCAAAGCGTTCGTCCAGGTGGAGCTTGCCCCCAAAGATCAATTGGTCTTAATAATTCGATGGCCCCAGCTGCAACCCAATGGCAGCATCATGCACAAGTTTTTTAGGTTCCTACGCCTCCCGTGGGGCATAAACTGCGCGCCGTTCATGCTGAACGCAGCAGTCCGATTTTTATACCACGAAGCGGTAACTCGCGGCATTATGTCCGCCACGGAACAAGAGGAGCTTGACGCTACAACGTACGTCAATGACCTCCTCATCACAGGTGACAATCCCTGTGCCGTTGAAGTCAAGCTGCAACACGCAACTGCTGCCCTTAAAGTTGGCAGCTTTGACCTCACAAAAGTAAAACGGTCTTATCCAACCAGCAGCACCCCAGTCAACCCAAAACCCTACAAGGTCCTGGGGGCTGTCTACACGCCGCAGGCAGACACGCTCAGCATGTGCACAGAATCGCTTGCCGCGCTCCTCAAATGCCTGCGCCTGCAGAAGCGGCAAATTGTTGGGGTAGAGGGGCAACTTTTCGACCTTCCTGGGTTGATTATCCCCTTCATTACCACCATCAAAGCTCTTTGGCAGCGCTTCAACAAACAACATCCCAAGGCACCATGGGACTTCCTCCTCTCAAAAAAGGAGACGAAGGTATGGCATGACATTATCCGCCAAGCGCTCCAGGCCAAGTCTATCAAAGTGCCTCGAAAAGTCGCAAAACGCGCCAAGGAGCCTGGCGACATCCATGTCTTTTCCTATGCGAGCAGCATCGCTTTTGGAGTAGCAATCTACTTCACATCCAGGGGGGACCGGCCGCAAAAGTGGCTACTTTGGGGCAAATCCAAAGTAATCCCTAAAGCTTGCTGTCCAGAACCCGGCATCCCTCTCCCGGCATTTCAAATTAACCGCCTTGAGTTGGCAGCAGCCGCCATGGCGGCCCAGATGATGCAGGCGCTCTCCATCAAAGTGGATTTGCGCTGGCACACAGTCCACTACTGGACCAACTCTGCCGTCACCCTTGCATGGATCCAGAACGCGGCAGCGCAAACCAATTGCAACGTACAAACACGAGCGCAAAAGATTGCCGCCAGCACCGCCATCCACCAGTGGCGGCACACGCCCGGCACAGACAATCCGGCCAATCTGGCATCAAGAGGGTGCAAGATATCAACACTCAAACAGGCCACCCTCTGGTGGCATGGCCCAAAGTGGCTACCCTACCAAGCGCAGTGGCCCGCTGCGCCCCTGAATGTACAAGCGAATCTAGCCCAACCTCGGGAAGACCCCGAACAGGCTTACCAAGCAGAAAGACAGACAATTCTTTCCCTCTTTGAAAAAGCCGGGACCTGGGATAAAGTAGAGAAAACAATCATGGCGCTCTCCAGGTTCAAAGAGTATTTTACGCGCCACCATTGAGATGATCCCAAACCGCTGGCTGAACTAGGCAGCGGCGCCCACATCAATCCATATTGGCTTGGCTGGTCCGCCAAAGAGTGGCGCACAGCAACCGACGACGCCATTTGCATCATTCAGAAGTTCCACAATCACACAGCCTGGACTTATGTGACCAACAACCAGAAAAATAAGCAACGTCCGGATCTCCGATGGGACCCGACAACTTGCCTGGTCATGTCCCGCAGCCGGCAGGACACCAATGTGTCCCTGCCCTGGCGGCAGCGCAGGCTTGAAGCTTGCAAGGAACTGATCCACATCCCAGTCCCCCGGACGGGCAACATACCCCCCCTCCTGTGAGCATTCATCAGGTCGTTCCATGAGAAGTGGCGGCACGCTTCAACGACCGCCATTCTAGAGAAACTGACGCATTGCTACTGGATGAAGGGGGGACAAAGACCAGTCCACAACATCATTCGGGAGTGCCCATGGTGCCAACGGTTTGATAACCTCCCGTTTGTGCAGCCATTGGCGCCCCTCCCGCACTACCAGTACTCCGGCATGAAGCCATTTGAGACCGTAGGGGTTGATTTTGCAGGGCCATTTGAGACCCTGGACGGAAAAACCATGTCCATTTGTGTCTTTTCCTGCCCGCTTACTCGGGCAGTCCATCTAGAACCTGTCAGGGACGTTTCCCTGGAATCTTTTGTGACAGCGTTCAACACATTCTGTCATTCCTGCGACCTTAGCCCCACCACAGTCATCTCCGATAACGGCTCCGCATTCCGGGCTGCATGGCCATGATTTCTCTGCACCAAGGAGATGGAGTTCGAACAGCACTTTGCCCGCAACCACATTCAGTGGCATTTCAATGGGGCCCGTGCTCCCTGGTGGGGCGGGTTCTACAAATGCATGATGGGGATGATTAAAGGGCGCCTAGCGCGCTCCTTCAGAGGTGTTTGATTCAAATACCCCTCCACCATCATGGAGGCAATCAAATATGTTGAGCGGATGATTAATTCCTGCCCGCTAACGTATTTACCCACCGATCAGAACGATACAATCTGCATTACCCCCTCAATGTTCTTGAACCCGGGGGAAGAAGATTACAGTGACGAGGCGTGGGATCCATACTGCTACGGTCCCCCACCCGTTCAATTTTTTGAATACGCGGACAAAAAAGGTCTACAATGGCAAACAAAGTTGCGCATGGACTACTTGAAAGACCTCTGGCACGCCTTCTACATTGGGTATGTGACCCAACTACGTGCCTTTCCCACCCACATGGGCCGCAGGCCCTCGCACCTCGAGCCCCAGGAGGGCCAGGTAGCCCTGCTCAAAGTTGCGTCCTTCAAGGGTGACACTCTCATGTCACGCCTGAAGTGGAAACTTTGCAGGATTGTCAAGGTCCGCGCAAGTCCGCGGGATGGGAAAATTCGTGCAGTGGATGTCTTGGTTTCACATCGGTATCAAGCCGACGGAACCTCAACACCGCACATCCTGCGCAGCCAGTCAATAGCCAATCTCACCCCACTCGAAGTGGAATGGCAGCCAGACCTGCTCAAGCCGGAACCCTCTCTGGCCCGCGGCACTTTGCGCAATTCCTTCCACCCGGTCAACCACCCCCCCAATGGCCCGTCCCCGAACCGATGGATGTTCAAGTGCACAGCGTCCAGCTATGCACTTCTCCATCGACACAAAATCTTTCCTGAAAGACGAGGAAAATAATCTAAGAATGGTGAAAAAATTGTCCTGGAATCAGAGCATCATTTATTAAAATGTCTGGCGCTACGCCACAAATACAAACATTTTAACCAGAAAACATAAGAACTATAACACATGTACTGTGAAAAAAATCATCTGCTATACGCAGGCTGAACACTTTAAAAAATTAGGAAAAATAGACAAAACGAGATCATTTTTTTTTTGGAGTTTCCACCGCACATTTTTCTTGGTACACTATCAGTCTCAAATCCCAATAAAAGATGTAGAAAGTGAAAATGAGGGTGGTCATTGTTCTTACTATTGGTGGTGGCGGTGCTGGTGCATATGTAACAAAAGGGTTGTCTCCCCCCTCTTTGGTGTTTACATTTCAAGGGATTTAGACTGCAGTGCCTGTGCCCCCTTCCTTATATATAACGGTGACGTCGACGAAGACGACGTTGAAAATAATGCCAGGGACCGGGTCCACAAAAAGCGGCGGCAGTGACTGAGGATATGGATCAGTTGGTTTTAAAACGCTCTGCGGCAATCCCCTTTTGCACAGCAGAGGGGGGTTTCAAAGGGATACGACAGGAACACGTGTGTGTGTTGTTACCCAGAGTAAACACCGCCGTTTTCTTCATTCCTGCTTTTCTTCCCACCCAACACAGGGGTCTGTGCCAAATTCCGAGTGCAAACATTAACAAGGGGATCAGTTGCGTGGAGCTGATGACATGATAGTAAACCGACGACGACGCGGGGTTTATCACGCGTCGACCCAGTATAGGGCAGGGGGAAAGGCCTGCATTTATGGCACAGACTTAACAAACCTGGGTTGATGGTTTGGGCTTCCTTATATGGGGGTTCCGCATTTTAATCTCCAATTTTATTCATATATGGGCAGCAGTCAGCATCAACTCATGTTCACCTACATACGAGGGTTCTAACAAAAGTTCTCGGAATGAAAATGAAGATGGCGTAATTCTTGAAATCAACTTGGCATTTTCTCTAAGGGTTGCCTCCAGGTCATCTAAGGCAATTCCGCCATTTTCATCGACAGCCACTGTCACAGCCGCCGGGGGTCTGGGTCCTCATTATTCCTCACCCTGCAATAATTCGCCCGGAAGCGTCATTAAAAACTCACAGGGGTATACCCGCTGTTTTCACCGATTCGTCGCCCGGGTAAATTGGCCAGATGAGATGAGAGGAGGACCACCTTCGAAACAGGGGACCCTGGAGCAGAAAAAAGAAAAAAAAGAAAAAGGTGTGTTGGTGGGTACAGTAGGAGAAGAGAGGGTCCGTTAGGCAATGAATTGGCCACGGTTGCGGTTGTTCACAAAGGGTGTGATGGATCGGAATCAGTGCGACAAATTGTCATCCTCGCCCTTTTTTTTTGCAGGACGTTGCTTCTTCTTCTTCTTTTTCTTCTCAGTCCTTCTCCCCATTCCCCACTGTTATTGTGGTCATCGTCGGTTGCAAGTATACTGTACCTGGCGGGTTTGTTGTTCAATCAGCGCGCACTTTTCTGCCCATTGACTTTGAAACCCCCGCGGCCGTGGGAAGGAAACTTTCCGGGCGTCGAACCTGATTTGCCAACTTACTCGCCTCAATCGTTCCTTTCATTTGTGCGAAAAGAAGGAAGAAGAGGAGGAGACACAGTAAAAAGATTAAAAAAAAAAGAACATGAAATCTCCATCTCCCTGTTTATCAATTCACTCCAAGAATTGTTGCTTCGCCTGAAAAGTTTTTCCGAGTTGAGCTTCTTTTTTTTCATTTCTGCTGAGGCCAATAAGTGAGGCAATTTTTTTCGAAATACAGTACTTTTATTTTATCAGAAATTTTCCTGCCCATATCTGAGGCCGAGCGTTGTTGAATAAATTGCTTTCGATTTTGTTTGTTTGTTTGTTTGTTTAAAATTGTTGTTCTTGCTGGATTGCAACAGCTACGTACAGAAAAGCTCAAATGCTCGCTGGAAATATGCGTCTCTTTATTCATTATTTAATATTTTGTGTGGAAAAGTTAAAATCAGAAGTTCCACCGCCCAGTTTCCAGATTTGTTGAGAGAAAAATGTGGATCTTTGGTCATTTGATTCAGCACTGCAACCTCAATTTGCATGTGGACCTGCTGAGATCTACATATATTAGGCAACAGAGGATTCTCAAAAAATTCCTATGGATTAAGCATTCTTATCTACCTGGAATGCATGTGCAGAAACAGCTGGAAACTACAGCAGGGATGTTTCAGCTAGGAAGAAGCACTTGGTAACTTGTTTCCAAGTACTGTACTGTACTGTACTATGAAGTGCAGGTTCTTCTTATGGATTTCATGTGCTGGTTGGTAGTTTGAAATGAGTGCAAAAAGAGATGACGGACGCACACACTCTCACAGAGAAGTGCGGACAATGCCAAATAAGAGAAGTGGAGGGAATCCACGCCGTTATAATTCTTGGTGTGTGTGTGTGAGTGTGTGAGGGGATACACATCACATTCTGTTTGATCCCTGCTGAAAGCACTTCACCCCATCCCGTCAATAATTTCCCACGGAGTTGAAAGCAAGTCCTCCCTTTTCTGTCTCTCTCAGGTGCTTGCACACATGGGTTTTCCTCCCCCGTCCACATTCGGCGGAAATCTCGTCCTTCGCTGCTTCTCCATCATACTTTTCCACTCCCTTTTTTTCTTTCTCTTTACTGTCTTATTTTTTTTGTTTATTTCGGCGAAAAAAAGGAGAACTAGTATAAAAATAAAATGAAAAGAATTTCTTTTATCCCACCTGGGCACTACATATATGCTGCTGGTAACATCAGGTCACATCAGAGAGACGCAAATGTCGTCTGCTGTATATTCTTCAAATGCCATTTATTGCTTGCTTTTTCTGCCACTTCTCCGTTGAGTCGTCGTTCACATTTGGCACCTTTCCCAGGGAAATCAACTGAATTGAAGCCTTCAATCACCTTCACGACTTTGAATAATAGTGGGCGAACGAAACGAAAACACCTCCTCTGGCACTCCACTTACAAGATATATATATTTTTTTAAACTTGGAGGCATGAAGAAAACAACATGAAGAATTCGCAGTAAGTACTGATGGTGCCTCCCGACAAAGAATCTGGATTTTAAAAGGCATTGCAGTAGTTCTTTGGGCGCAAAACATCCTAATTCGTGTTGGAAAATTAAATTTTTTGCTGCAATACTGGATACAGATGATTGCAGTCCACAAATTAATATGATTCTTTGCAATTTTCTTCGAGGCACAGTGGTGAATTAGTTTTCTGCCTCCGTTCATTTTCAAATTTGACGGAGAAAAGTCATGAAAAATTGAAATCCCTGCTATTTAGGAATGGCAAAAAAAAAATTTCTGTGAGAAGGTATGCCAATGCCTGCTTGAAGGGTTGCCAAAGGAATCTTGGGATGCTGTTCAACACGGGGAATCTCGAATTGGCTCACCTTCATAAATGCAATCATCCTGTCTTATAGTGTTGCGCAATGCATGCCATTCCTCATTCTTACTGCGCAGTTACTATTTGGCTTTGCACAGGTCAGTAAATCGTGGTGTCGGGCCGGTAAAGCGACAAAGATTTAGTAGAATTGAATGGACACAGTCAGTCAGCCTTTAACGGCTGGATCCTCTTTAGAAGAGTCCCTTATAAAGCAGCAATTTAATCCAGACACAGAAATCTGCAGAAGGACAAATAAGTACTCAGAGGTACACAACAGACAATCGCGCTAGGACAAATATGCTGAACAACCGCCGTAAGGCACACACAAGCTCTGAATGAATTATTCCCTAAGTCTTCAGGACTTTGGTGTCGGCTTCCGCTGCCGGAGATTTCTATCTCTTGCTACTGACCCCGTTTACCGCAATGCGGCAAACCGGGTGCCTATCCGCTTCCTGGTCTCTGTGCTGTTGTTGCTGTGCAGTGTGCCCGAGCGAGGATGCTATGCTTGGGTCACGCCGCGTGGACGGGACCCCACACGTGGAATCATGAGTGACTTGAGTGAGAAAATCCGTTGATCTCCTGCTCTTCATTGGTATTTCAAATAACGACATTAGTCATTCTGGGATGAATTTTAGAGATTAAAGTTCAATCATCTCCATGTTTCTCATGCCCCTGTGAAATTTTGGGCTCTTTTCTTTTGTGGACATCCTCTGGATATGTACTTAAAACCTATGAGGAGTTAACCCATTACCAGTGGGCTTTTCCCCGCCATGCAAATTTTCCTGGCTATGCTACTGACCCGGTTTACCGCAATGCAGCAAACCGGATGCCTATCCGCTTCCGGGTCTCTGTGCTGTTGTTGCTGCGCAGTGTGCCCGAGCAAGGATGCTACGCTTGGGTCACGCCGCGTGGACGCAACCCCACAAAATCCCCTCCTTTGGTTGACGACGGCCGAGAGGCTGTAGACGGCCAAAGGACCCCAAAACGGGGTTGCGTAGATGTCGCTGGTTGCCGGGGGCTGGGGAGGTGCGGGTGCGGTGGCACCGGGGGACGCGGAGCGTCCTCGACCGGTCCGGATCCTAGAAATGGTGGCGCGCAGGCACACCAGGGGGTCCTGATGAGGAGAGAGGAGAAGTTTGTCACTCAAGTCGGGGATCCCGTCAGGGGCGGGAGTCCCCCAAATTTGTCTGAAAGTGCTGTAACAAAAGTTTTGTGTGTAGTCAAGTGTCAGAGAAATTTGGTAAAAGAAGGCAGAGGACCAGTGTTGGGGTCTTGGTGCTTGAAAAGATCGGTTCCGTTGATTGTATTGCGTACTGTGTGGCACTGCATCCCGGTGATCAGGTCCCGCTGCACATGCGTTTTTGCAATGGGGGGCCTTCTGCAATGAGATAGAACAGAGACGGGCCAGCGGTCTTACCGTCTTTTTGCTGTCAGAGCAGCCTTCGGGGTGACCGTCACGATTCCTGCGAATGCAAGGACGGCCGTCTTGACTGCCACTCTTGATTGCCGGCACCCGGTCATGCATGCGCATCCTCTAGTGTCCACAAGCCCAAGGGATCCAGTGTGCATTGAGCATTGCACCAGCGCAAGGCGACTCGGTGTTTCTTCTTTACGCGTCAGAGGCGTTGGTTTGAGCTGTGGTCCTTCTTGTGGTTTTTTCAGATCCTTCAGGCGACTCGCGTACCAAAAAAATTGAACAAAAGTGCAGAAAGATTGCAAAAAGAACCCAAAGAGAACCGCAGCGTTAAGAAGAACAAAAGTGATTGCGTGAATTTCGACAGGTTGCGTTTGGACACTGGTGCCACAAAAGAACAGAGAGAAAAAAAGATTGTGGACTTGATTGGGGCAGCATCATGGACGGAGGCAGGAAACGCAAACATAGTGGCAATCCGCCGTTGACGCTGAAACGTCGGGCGTCCGAGGAGGACGTCTTTGAGCTGAGCATTTCAGGTAAGTGGCTTGGCCCTTGTATCCGTGAGTGTTACTTGAATCTTGCTGGTCTGGTTTGTCACAGAGGACGTCGACAAGACACCTCCGGATTTGGTGATTGCGGAGGCCGCAGAGGGTGGAGTTAAGCCATCAGGGGCAGCCGTAGAGGCGGCTGTTGAGGCGGTGGAGGACATGCCCGTGACTGGGGCACCTGCGGCGCCGAGTTTGTGTGGGGGCCGACTATGGACGTCGTGCCGGCGTGGTATGCCGGGACGCGATTGGAGGATGCCCCACAGGTTGCTGCAGTTGAAGCAGCCGCGGCTGTGGCTGTCGCTACCCCGCGTCCGGTGGAGACGCCGGCAGCGCCATCTTGCCGCCGATTGACTCCGTGGCGGGAGCCGTTGGCCATGAGAGAGGACGAGGCGGCACCGCCGCCGCAAGCGTCGTTGCCTGAGGTAGCGGGGTGTGGAGACAATCTCAACATCGAGATGTTGGATGCTCCTCCAAGTGGGTGTTATTGGGAAGGTTTGGCTAGAGCCGCTGTAACCCTGGTTGTTTTGGTCTGCGCAGTTGCAGATGTTCCCGAGGCAGAACTTTTTGAGGTGCTGACGGAGACGTGGCGTTTTGAACCTGAAAATCCAATGATGTACGTGAGGAACGTGCGTGAACAACGGGGCGCTGTAGGGGATTGGTCCTGCTTTATGCGGAGTTTCCAGCTTCCAACGCCGGGCTGCACCGTCGCCAATTACTGGTTTTGGTGCGTGCAATATTTGAGGATCCCCCCGTGCCCCGGGGTTTCAGCAATGGCCGCAGATGCGTGCTGGTGATCGGGGATTCGTTGCTGTCGATGGCTTGGATTACCCAAGAGGCCTACTGTTTCTTTGGCCGGGTGAGTTCCCCGTCAAATATGCCTCAACCAGTATTCGACTACTTGTATTTGACAGAGGACCTGTCATTCGAGGTGTTCCAAGTGAGTACCTGGGTGGGCATGGGGCGTTATGGTGCTAAACAGCGTTTCATGTTCTTGTAGTGGAGCTTGAGCGGCTTGGCCACATTATGTGGCCGGAACGCCATTACGCCGGCGGACCTGCGCCAGCAGGTGTGGGCAGATTTGAGCCTGCTGGTTGACATGGAGTTTGTTGCGGTGCTGGTATGCATCGGGACGAATGACATTAAGTTCCTGGTGTCACGGACGGGGCATTGCCCTTTCTCCTCGTTTGCCACTTTCTTTGCGCAGCTGAGGATGTATCATGTGGACCTGACGGATGCCTTTGGGTGCCCGGTGTTTGTGCTAGGCTCGTTGCTGCCGTCAGATGAAACAGACAAAGATGCTCATGCCATCGTCCATGGGCAGGATGGGTATCCGGTTCTTCCCGTGCGGGCCCGGCAAGGCCCAACAACGATTGCTCACCGCATGCATGCAGGTGGGCTCATGCTGTCCTTGCTGCTGCCGGGGGTGGCAAAGAAGATACAGCCCGTTCCGGGCTTATGGACCAGAGGGTACCCAGCAAGGGTATTACGCCGCCCCAACACCCGGAGGCATGATGACTCTGCTGCTAGCCAGGTGCGCTGACTTCCAGCGCGATTTCGGCCACCTGACACCGGCGGCAGCAGGATTTATGGTGCGGGACTTGGCGGTCTCCTGTATCTGGGCTGTGGCCCGGGTGACCGGTGAGGCACCGGCCCCGTACGGATTGTGCCCGGGGCATGCCCCTGAATGGAGGCAGGACGGGACCGCAATGGACGGTGTTTCGCCCTTAAGTCCGCATGATCATTGTGGCAAGAATGGATTGCGTCCGTGTGTGCCGCAGGCACTGCCGTCACTGGATGGTGTTTGCGCCGCTGGCGACCCATTCTCCCAGTGAGTAGAGCAGCAACTCTTGTGAATGTATTTGTTGTGACGCTTTTTGCGCTATTTGCAGATTTGATCCGACTGGCTTTTTGACGGGCGCTTATGGCCACACGTACAGCCACGTGGGGCTTCAAGGTACGCAGATGATGGCCAATCTCCAGCGCGCCGGGATCCTGCAAGTTGGCACCATCATCATGCATGCTGGCCATTGGATGGTGGTCGTTGAGACGACGGCCCTTGGCGCATGGATAGTAGGTGTGTTAGGCCGCGTTTTTGTGCCATACACGTTAAACCGCGCGCGCTTTACCAGGCGCCGCAATGCTGACAACGACGGTTGACAGGTTTGTGGTCGTTGGTTGGTTTGTTTTTGTTGAGACGGTACAGACCGTATGTACAAACTTGTGGGCCGCCCTCGTGCTTTGAGGGATGGGCCCTCGTGATGATTTTTTGATTGGTCCTGTTGATTGCTTCCCGCCGGTATTGTTTGGATTCCCAAGCCCCATGACCGCGATCCCTTCTCGAACTGAGCTGTGTTCTGGAGATTCGAAAGGTTTGTGATTTTTGTTGCTCAGTGCTTGGTGCACTTTCGGTATACGTTGGATGGCATTGTTTCTTGGAGTTTGCTTGCGCAAACGCGCATGGTGCCTGAGTAGATGGGTGGGTTGGTCTGGTTGATCTTGGTGCAGCCACTTTTTTTGTTGTTGCGAGAAACTGATTTGGTGATGAATTGCAAATGCAGGTCTGTATTGTTGAAGGTGATAAAACTTAGTTACTCCGCATCTTTTGTGTTTGCTCATTCATTCTTCATCCAGATATAGATTCCTGAGCGCATACAGGAGGTCGTCGTTGTCCTGCTGGACGCTGTGCACTTGCACATCCATTGGTTCGGGGACGGGCCATTGGGGGGGTGGTTGACTGGGTGGAATGAATTGCGGCAAAGTGCCATGGGCCAGAGAGGGTTCCGGCTTGGGCAGGTCTGGCTGCCGTTCCACTTCGAGTGGGATGAGATTTGCTATCAACTGGCTGTGCAGGATGTGCGGTGTCGAGGTTCTGTCGGCTCGATACCGACGTGAAACCAAGACGTCCACTGCGCGAATTTTCCCATCCCGCGGACTTGCGCGGACTGCGACAATCCTGCAAAGTTTCCACTTCAGGCGTGACATGGGAGTGTCACCCTTGAAGGTTGCAACTTTGAGCAGGGCTACCTGGCCCTCCTGGGGCTCAAGGTGCGTGGGCCCGCAGCCCATGTGGGTGGGAAAGGCACGTAGTTGGGTCACATACCCAACATAGATTGAGGAATCGAGGAAAATTCCCTGAATGCGTTCAAGGGTCTGCAACTTTTATTTTGGCACTAAGGTGATTCACGACCAGAGTTATTCCATTGGTTGATAAACAAGCTTTACTTTCCGCTTTTCAGTGTTCTCAAGGTACAATCCAGGATCTACAAATGCACAACTGATCTAAATGCATATACACTTTCTTCCCCCCGTCAGACAACAAAAAAGTATCTGTAAAAACATTACAGCATAAAGCCACCATTTATAAGTTATTTCTACAATTGCCAGTAGTTCACTCGCTTCTTGTGAAATTAATTTTGACTTCACTTCGCCTGAGCAGAATAAAAAAGTGCCGGGCAATGCCATGCTTCCGATTGATTTCTTTTCCATTTTCCGGACATTTCTTCAGCCATTTTTTTCGAATTTTCTTTTTTTTTTAATGAAATAAACGTGAATTTCTTGAGCGTAACGCAGGAAATGATTGTCGTTCTGTGGATATTCCACCAACCCTTTGTGGATTGAAACCAGCAGAGAAACTGGTGGCAGTAAACCTTGTCAACCTTGTCGTTCTTCTTCCCGTCTTCTTCCAAATACGTTATTCACCACTTGAGGAGCTGAGAAAAGTAAACACAGGAGAAGAGTCCTGCCTTCGTCGAAGCAGGCTGAAATCTTGAATTTCCCAGGGGGGGGGGGGGAGGTTAAGGGACCCGGTTTATAATCGGTTCCGCAATTTTCTCGGGCGGGGGGCTGCTGAAAAGCTTCCCTTCCGCTGTCATCGGCTTCGTGGGAGACACAAGAGCGACCGCCGTCGGGAAGCGGGGTTGAGGTGAATGAGGATCCGGGGATCCCGAGGGAAACATCCCAAGCATCGAGATCAAGGACTTGCAGAGGCGCCTCATTCCCTCGGACGTGGACTGAATCCCAGTAGTGTGTGTCATGTGTGTCTTATTGTTTGGTCGTCGTCGTCTCGGGCCAGAAATGTTGGATAGATTTTTCCGAGAATAAAGGGAAAACCAAGATGACGCAATGCTTCCCCCTTTCCCTCAGAATTACTTTATTTTATTTTTAGGGGCGTGATTTTATTTTGCGTACTGTATTTGCTGAGTAATGGTTTTGAGCGACATCTGTTTTCACAATTCAAGGTTGGGCTGATTCACACGCTGTCGCAGAACGCAGATGGGAGCAATCGACCAGCGTGAAAAGAGAACATTAAAAAAAATGAAGGGCGACAGGGAAAAATTACAAAACAACTTTCCGGTGTTTTTTCGACCAGTAGCCAAAAAGCCGAAGGCGCCGGAATTGAAATAAAAATGTCTTATGATTCATTATTCTTCTCTTTGTCAGAGTCCGCAGTGTGAAAGAAATTCATTTCGACAACTGTGTAATTTTCGAATAAATTTCTGAAAACGAATGGTCAGGTCTCGTAGTGTGTGCTACACTTTTTTTCCAGCATCACTACATATCGAAAAATTCGAGACTCAGTCGGTGAGGTTTCATTTCGCATACCGCGCAAATTTTCCGCCGAGTCATTTCAACTTCCGACCGATCTGGACTTTCAGTGTGAACGGCATGTCCAAGAGAATGTGCTTTTCTGGGATAGGAAAAATGTATTTACCTGAAGTTGTTTCGAGAACGAAGCGCTTGTTCACAGAAGTCTCAGCACCATTTTATCCTCCGTAGCAATTAATTTGAGCCTTAACTTCTTTTGTTATTCGAAACGGTCTGAGGAAAGTGATGTATCTTTATTTGGAAGGAAAAAAATCAATTCGGCGTTGAACATTTAACAAGTTTTTCTGTCATTACTGGCGAGAAAAATTCTAAAGAAAAGCAAAGCTCCCGCACCGAAAAATGATCGCAACTTTTGCTTGCATGCTTATAATGACCGAAAAGGGTTCCTTTTAAAGTGGCATCTATCTTCCGGAAGACAAACATACATTTTGCGTTTGCCTAAAAGTACTACAGGTGACGCTGCTATACATGTTTTTTTGCTTCGTACCAGTGCTGTGTAATGAAGAAATCTCTTCGTGGATCAGCATTCTGAAAGTGATTGTCTGGAACTCCCATTGTGTCGTAATTGTTTCACCCATCAATGTCCTTGACAAGTAACTTGCATTGTGACTGCAATCATGAGTTTATACACAGTTGGACATTGAGATGTGGACAGAATTGGTGCACCTTTGTTTCAAAAACTAGAAATAAGTCCTCAAAAATTGAATAAAAATTGTTCCTTTCAACTTCAAGTTGTAGGAATCATTAGTGCAGAAGAACCTGGTATGAAAAGATAATCAAAAAGCAAAGAAAAATAATTATTCTTACTAGAATATGCATAAATGATGGAGAAAATAACTCTTGAAAAAAATAAGCTCAATATCAGCTTGCTTTTGATTATGAATTACAGTGAATGTATGTCAAATATTTTTCAATTTCTGTGAATATAAATAGCTTGCTTCTTTTGAAAGATTTCAAAATTGAAAAAGAAAATGTTTTGATTTTTTTGGTTTTCACTTTTCCCTAATTCAAATTGTCTATATGTTGAGGTGTCTGCATATTGAGGTCTCACTGTATATACGAACTGGGATGCCCTGTCACACCTGGGTATTGGGCAGCTTTTTGATTGGAAAAATTTAAAAATTCAAAAATAAAATATTTCCCCCAAATTTTCTCCCATTTTTGAAAAAATGTTCCTGTGTTTCTCATTGTAACTCAGCCAATGTTTCAGATTTTTCAAAAATGAAAAAACGAAAATGTTGAGAACAGCATGGCGCTTGCAACGGAGTTTGAAGAGTAAGTTAGGATAAGACATGATTGTTGGACAACTTTTCAAAGTCATAAGGGCAGGAAGCGGGAATGGGGATGAGCTTCTCTGGGACTGAGTATGTGGGAGGGAGGTTAGGAAGCAGAATGCAAGGGAGTGCTGGGAGAATAAAAAAAAAAAACAATTGTGGCTACTCATAGGAGTCACTGAAAGACAGTTTTTTGGTGGGAGATATATACTATACAGTACACGCCAACTGTGCCAGCATATAAAGACGCTCTCTTCGTCAATTTCAGTCAATTTCGCTTGATGGCGATATTTCTTTCGCTGATAAATATATTTTTTCCTTTGACGACGACGACGTTCCCCTGTTCATCCCCGAGAGGAGTGCTCCATCAACATTTTCGTTTCGTTTCCTGATTTCCTAAAATTTCCCCCTCGATTTCCTTTTTCTTTCATTTTTATCCCTGCCATCACCTCCACCACCAGGCAGTCCCACGTTCCCCGACGCAAACACGTATATTTATATATTTTTATATTTTCTTGCAGCAGACAGCTCGGATTTCACCAGCTTTTCCCTCTGCCTTGGTGTCGAGGTTGGGACTGCTGCTCCCGAGTGTCGCGGATTTCCAACATATATTTCAGCCGCGTATCGGACTTGACGGCTTTTTTTTTCTCTTTCGCTGTTTCATGCTGTTGTTGTGTTGATAGTTGTGAAAGAATTTCTGGGGGGAAATATCATGGCTGGGTTTGTGGACCAGCTGAAGGCGGTTTTCGTGACGCCGACGAAAGCCGCAATTTTCTTTGCCTACTGCTCCATGTTTTGCATATATCGTGAGTAATAATCAGCTTTTAAGCTCTGTGATTTGCTGTTTTGGTTTTGCTCTGTGCTAAAAAAGGAAGATCAGTGAATGCGAAGCGATGCAAAAAAAAAGAAAAGGTTCTCTGCTTAACTTATAAAAATAAGAATAACAATATTTGATGTCTTCAAATGCTTAAAATTAATTTGTAAATGCTTCTACGGTTTCTTTATGGGCTAAAGAAAATTTCCAGAGTAATATTTTTGGGATGTGTAGGACACGAGCCGTTGTGCTCTCTTGATCATATATAGGAGGGTTGTCCCGGTTGGACGAGGCCTTTGACATTTTTAGGTTTGGTGTGATTGAAAAAAAAAAACATGACATACGTAAAAGTCTTGATGTTCTAAGCTCTCAGGTTCTGGGGTTGTTTTTGAATTTTAAAATTCAATTTACTGTATGATGAGCGAAAACTTTCAAGTTACAGCCGTAGTTTTCCAACCATATGTCACATATGGTGCTAGAAATTTGTTGAGCCAGCTGAAATTGTAGTTGTTGTTTTGTTCTACCCCTTCGATCCATCGTACCTGCATTTTAAATTAAGGTTAAAAGAAACATAAATCATATTTGTCTTGGCTAGCCTGCCGAATTTGAGCTCCTTTATTGTGACAAATGGGTTGAGAACTCTGGAGAATTAGATGAGAATTCCAGAAACTTGGAACATCATGAGCTATATGTATCGATTTATTTTTGGAATTTCACCAAGTGAACAAAACAAAGGTCGCCATAAGTGGGACAACCCTCGTGTACATTGTCTCAAATTATTTGGCGTTTTCTATCAGTTTATATCATTTTCTTTTTCAATCGGTTGCACTGAAAATACGTTTCCTTTCCTAACCTAAAGCGGACAGCGTGAAGTAGTTTTTCCCGATTTTGTATGATAATTAAGTCGAAGTTCAAAAATAAAGAAGGGCTTATCTAGAAAACATTTTAAGCAAAGCAAATAAGAAGCGTATTATCGTCTTGGTCTCGACGCATGTTCGCAGTGATTTTTACGCAGCTGTCGAAACGAGATGACAGTTCTTTCGGCTACGACATCACCGTTGTTGTGGTTCTCATAGAATTGGGGAAATTGATTGCAGCCCTGGCTCTTTGTTTCAAACTGTGAGTAAACAATACACTTTGCCAGCACTGGTGCTGAAATAACACTGACGCGTCACATCTGGACCCCTTCCCTATTTTTTTTTTGTTTTGTTTCCGCCCCTTGCTTTATTAAGATATGACGTAAATATGGAAACATTGGTCGCGACGCTGACGAGTGAAAATGGGCGTGAGTTGATTTCAATTTCGTTTGGGTTGTGAATTTTCGGGGGGAGAATTTGTCCCATTTTTTGTTTGTTGCATAATGAAGGCACGACAGCGGCATTGTACTTGATCCCAGCTGGTCTGTACGTCTTGTACAACAACTTGACTTTCATCAACATGTTGTCGTTTGACGCTGTGACCTACACAGTGTTGTCGCAGTGCAGAATCATCCTAACCGGGATTGTTTTCCAGGTCAGTCAGTTTTGATATCTAGGATAACATGAAATAAGTACCTCCTGGTTGTGGACATCTCTCTCTCTCTCTCTCTCTCTCTCTCTCTCTCTCTCTCTCTCTCTCTCTCTCTCTCTCTCTCACTCGCTGTGCAACAATTTCCTCTAATTACAGCGACATTTTTCGAACAACATGTACAATATTTCGTAAGAGGTAATTCATNCTCTCTCTCTCTCTCTCTCTCTCTCTCTCTGATTTCTCGTATTTATATATACGCAGATATTTTTCAAGCGTAAGTTGACGAGGATGCAGTGGTTTTCCTTGTTTCTCCTGACCGTGGGTTGCGTGGTGAAAGACGTTGGGGCAACAGCGAGCAAAAGGTCAGCTGATGGAGTCGGGGATCAGGAAGCCCTCATGGGTTATCTTTGGGGAGCCATACAGGCCGCTTTGAGGCCCGAATTGGCCGTCTTGCTGCTGCAGGTTGGGGGTCTATACCTACGATGATATTGTACATTCATGATTTCCAAGATGTATCCCTTATTAATTATGAAAAAGGAATTATTTAGAAATATTTGCTGATTGCGTATGTGCAAGGGTTGAAATGGGGTTGCGGGGTTTATTTCTGCTGGGTTGATATGTTGCTCAATGTCCTTCCATGATAACGCCGGCTTTAATCAATGCCTTTTTAATCTTTCAAATGCAACTCTTATTGACACTTGAATTGAGGCGTGTCCCGATAAAAGCAGTATACTGCTGTAGTAGTGTACTGCAGCAGTGTGTCTTTGGACATATTGATCTGTGCAATTTCTTTTCACCTTAATTGAAGTTTTAATGCATTGGGGATCAAAATCTTCGCAATTCGAATTTGTAAGAGGACGAGTCGTGTTGCTTTTTCCGCATGTTAATATTTAATTGAGTTGAAATATTGGCAGCATTTGGACCAGAAGGAAATTCTTGGAGTGCAAAGATTTGGCACGGAAACGGAAGTTCTACAAAGTATATTTTGTATGCTGCAATTTCAATCGTATGATGTCTATAATTTAAAAAAAATCAAGTTTCGGCAAATTTGCAACACGGTCTTGGAAGGATTGCAAGCTAATACATGAGAAACATTGGGATTTTGAGAACACGAGTAATGCAGGAAGAGCAAAACTTTTGAAGTAGCCCTCAACGTGTCGTACGGGATTTTAATTATAAGCTGATGGAGTCGGGGATCAGGAAGCCCTCATGGGTTATCTTTGGGGAGCCATACAGGCCGCTTTGAGGCCCGAATTGGCCGTCTTGCTGCTGCAGGTTGGGGGTCTATACCTACGATGATATTGTACATTCATGATTTCCAAGATGTATCCCTTATTAATTATGAAAAAGGAATTATTTAGAAATATTTGCTGATTGCGTATATGTGCAAGGGTTGAAATGGGGTTGCGGGGTTTATTTCTGCTGGGTTGATATGTTGCTCAATGTCCTTCCATGATAACGCTGGCTTTAATCAATGCCTTTTTAATCTTTCAAATGCGACTCTTGACACTTAAATTGAGGCGTGTCCCGATTTAAAAAAAAACAGTATACTGTAGTGTACTGCAGCAGTGTGTCTTATTTGGATATATCGATCTGAGCAATTTCTTTTCACCTTAATTGAACTTTTAATGAATTGGGGATAAACATTTCGAATTTGTAAGAGGACGAGTGTTGCTTTTTCCGCATGTTAATTGAGTTGAAATATTGGCAGCATTTGGACCAGAAGGAAATCTTTGGAGTGCAAAGATTTGGCGCGGAAACGGAAGTTCTACAAATTACAGTATATGGTTTATGCTGCATTTTCAATCGTATGATGTATAATTTTAAAAATTGAGTTTTGGCAAATTCCGTTGTGCCAGAACCTTCCTAACGTTCGATTATGTACTCTTTGTAACCCTAAAACTCTTGTGCTCATTACGTCCTTCTCGTTTTGAAAACTTCATCGGGAGTTGCACAGCATGCCCTAAAATTAATACAATGTGATTGTTTGAATGAATGAATGAATGAATCAAGCAAGTGGCATCTAGCTGCGCCGGAGTGTACAATGAAGTCCTGCTGAAGCAACGCAGCTGCGACATCCCGTTGATGATGCAGAACGTGTACATGTGTTTCAACTCCATTCTTTTCAACTTGGTGGCGCTAGGAGTCATGGGCAAGCTCGGCTCACTCCCATCTCTAATAGTTGAGGTATGATATGAAACAGCACTGCACAGCACGTGGTTTTGGTTATTCGAGAAAATAAAGCATCCAACGCAAATCAACCAATGCGAAAATCACCCAGTTGTGAGGATAAAAATTCCTTGCAAAATTACATTGCAGAAATCCCACATTGCTTTGCTGTTCCCTCAAGTTTTCTTGAAAAATAATACTGTACTGTATGGTGCTGTTGAGGAATTCATTACAGATGATGCTGTGAGTTAGTACGAATATGACGTTTATTTTTTATATTTTTTTATAATTTGACATGACTCTGAGTCAGTAACTCATCAACTGTCAATTTTGATTGGTAAACAGCAATGGACCCTTGCTTAACAGACTGCTTGATTAACAAACTTCTAGGTTTCCAGGAAAAATCCCTTGGTAACCAAAATTCAGTTGACAGTTGTTGACAACTTTTTTCTGAGGAAAAATCCAAAATTTGAGAATCAACCATTTGTTTTTTGAGGCTGAAATGTGTATGGTAAAATCCAAGTGCAAATAATTCACCTATGCACTGACATGAAAATTCCTTCCTCCTGGCACTTTCATGTGCATGATCTTGTGTTTAAAAATATTGTTTCATCTACATTATTAATATGCTTTTCTAGAACAGAATTATTTGAATTATTTCTGTGTTTGTATCTTCCAATTGTGTGATTCTTAGAAAGTTCTACTTGATCTTTACTTGTTGCATTGGAAAAACAAGAAATTTTGTTTTCACCTGACAAACATATCCTTCAGTGTGCATTTCTCTGGATGTGAAGCTTTTTTATCTTGCTGGTTTTCATCTGGATACTTCCATATAACACTATAAAAACATTCTGGGTTCATACAAGATGCAGAAATAACTTATTATGACTTTAGGTGGTGGTCTGAATTTTTTCCATATTCAATGTTCAAGTGTCTTTTGGGTTCATGGAGCATATTAAGTTGTTCCTCATTGAAATCCATGGGAAATTTGGTCAACAAACTTTTGTCTGGAACCAATCAAGTTTGTTAACCAATAAGGGTCTACTATATATGCATAATTGATGTTTCTGATATAAATATTTTTTGTTGGTCAATGACTTGTCTAAATTCTCTTTTGCTGCTGTTATTTTTTTTTTTTGTTTGGGCATCTTGCAATGTCCTTCAATAAAGGTAGCTTCACAGCCAGTGGTGATGCTGGTGGTGGCCTGTGGCACCTGCTATGGACTCATCGCCAGTGTGCTCCTCAAAGAGCTCAACTCCATTTTGAAAACATACGCAGCAGCAGTGGAGATCTTTTTGTGTGGCATAGCGTCCCACTTGATCCTCGGCACTGTCATTGACGTCTCGAGCATTGCTGCACTGGCCATTGTTGCGGTTGCTTGCTATTACTATGTCCAAGAGCCGGTCATCAACTATGCAACAACAACAACAGCAGCAGCAGCAATAGAGTCCATCATTAGTGAAGGCTGTTGTGGTGATGGCGAAAAGCGGAATCTGCTGAATTTGGACCGCCAGGATGCTGGAGGCAATGACCAGGAGCAGCAGCAACAGAGCTACGACAACAAGCGAAGTCTCTTGTTTCCGTCGGGACTGAAGACAGAATGTTGAGTTTTTACTCATCACTGCGATATGTGAGGACGCATCCTGTCCACTGCTTTCCACGGGTGCTGTGAAAGAAGAAAAAAAAAAAAACTGCACAGCACTTTTTTTGTTTGAAAGTGGATGATGACTCTTGTTTTTTGTGAAAACTGAGGGAAGTGCCTTTTACTTGTTGTTCTGATTGTTGAAGGCTTCCAACCAGCGTGTTCTTGATGATGATGATGGGACAAAGCAAAGATGAAAATGTATTTGATGCACTACTGTTGTATTTAACCTTTTATTTATTTTTGTATGGCTTCTTGCCAATAATCGACGCAAACGATTACTTGGAGGGTCATTTGAATTGAACTGTTTACAACCACGAGAAACTTTTTTGTAGTTGATTGACAAACGAATGAATAAAAGTAACGCGGACGGTATAGGCACTATAGGGAGAGTTTCAGAAAACTCTTACGAGTCACAGGAAAAAAATATTTATTTTTAGTCTGAGGTGGATTGCAAAATTTTTTTTATCTTTATTTCCACGGAAATATTTCACCATTACATTTGCACCGTGTTGAGGTGAGTTTGTTAAGTTTGAGATGCTTATTGGAGAAATCTCTGATATCAATGTATGGTGGGCATAAAGAAAGAATTGCAAGTGAAAATGGCAAGCTCAAGTTTTCGGCGATGATTCTCCATCATAAAGAGCAAGTGGATTTCACAGACATGCGAATATACCTGTTCCTCGGATTTCTCTTATTAAGCAGATGGAGTCGAATTTTCTTCAAATTTGATTTTTTCCTTTTTTGAGAGCATTTCAATAAGAGAAGCAGAAAGTCAGATAAATTACCTGAACTAAAACTGAATTCAGGACGCCTGGATGGAAGACTCTGTATTTATTTTTTTTGCAGGTGTAGCCCGTGACAATTTTACAAATGCCTTTGTTTTCTACTGAGGAACAGGAGGCATTTGTTCAAGAACCGATGAATAGGGTTAGGTGTGCATCATCAATCGACTGAATGTATTTGTTTTTAATGATGATCCCCGGCGAAAGACTTTTGAAAAATGCTCACTTTTTCCTCCATGGATAAATCCACGAAAATGAATAAATTTCTGCTTCTGAATAAGCAATAATCAACGGCGAAAGAAAGAGTCAGAAAAAAAAACACGCACAGTATATATATATATACCCCAAATTTATATACAAAAGGGTGGGGTTTTTATCTCTCCTCGTATGATGTTGTACAGGCGTCCCTCGTCCCGAAAAAGAAGACAACTGGTATCTCTTGACAGGATCTCCATTTCTTTCTGGTTCCATCATCGTCGTCGCGAACGGTGGTCATATCTTGCCACAGTGGCGCCAGGATACATCAGGATCCAGTCGATAAGTGTAGCAGAGTGACTCGAGAAGAAAAAATAATAAAGGTTATTCCCTACATTCTGGTGGTGCTGGTCATCGCCTGAGGATGTGCAGCAGCAGCAGTAGCAGCAGCCTTCTTCCACCGCACTCGTGGCAGGTGCCGGTTACTGCCGCTCCGGCCGGCCGGTACACAGGGTATAGCAGAGTTAGCTCCGCGACACAACGTATTTTTTTTTAAGAAGAAAGAAAAGGCCGACTTCTTAAGAATCATTTGATATTTATATATATACAACAGTATTGACAGTCCTTGCCCTTTTAATTTTGCAACTGCAATACAGTACACGTTTTTGCATTTTATATTTCGCTTTCTAGAAATTGAGCAATGAGGTGTGAACTTTTTATTGCACGAAGTTTTATGTGCAGCGTAGCATATTTTATCTGAGTTAGTTGCAAAAAGTCAAGTTGAATAAAAGTCTATGAAAACAACAAAAGCTTTCGTTATTGCAGGGTAGAGACTTTTTTTTTCCTGGATAATACATATGCTGTACATGGAAGAAAATGACTGTCCTTTTGTATAAAAGGTAAAAATTTGAATTATACAGTGGACCCTTGGTTCATGAACCAGTCATGCAGTTTTGAAGAAAAATCCCTATGCCAACAAACCAAAATTAGGTTTAAAAAACTTGTTAATTGAAAATTATGAATTCAATTTTAAGGCAGAAATTTATGGTACAACTTATTGCAAATAATCCACCTGTGCACTGATATGAAAATTCTTCCCTTCTGCAGGCACTCTAGTAAAGTATGTGGAATCTTGTGTTTTAAAAGTTTTTTTTATCTACAGTATTCATATATGCTTTCCAGTGACAGCAGAATTATTTGCTTTTCTGTGCTTTGATTTTCTATTTGTTCAATTGTTAAAAAAGTTCTATTTTAATTGCAGAATTAGAAAAAGAACTTGTATATTCACCTGATATGTATCCTAAAACGTACAGTTTGTGTTCCTTTGGATGCAAGGCTTTTTTGGCTTTTTTCTTTACATCAGTGCTGCAGTACTAAAACGCTGTATAGAAGCATTGTGGGCTCATATAAAGTTCAGCAACAACTGATTCTGATTATAGTTGATGATCTTGAATTTTTTGCATATACACATTCAATTGTATTTTTAGGCCACAGAACAGATTAATCGCTTCTCAATTGAAGTCTACTGGAATAAAATCAAATTTGATAAGCCAACTTTTTCCTGGATTCAATCAAGTTCAGTAACTGAGGGTCCACTTTATACAATCTTACACAGAACAAGAGGCAAGATATCAAAACACCTTTATACATGCACATCCTCGCATAGAAGCTTTTTTTTTTTTTAAGCCAACGACCAGAGGTTCCTGCTCTGATAGTAATACTGTAGTGATAATAATAATATAATAAACAAAAAAGGAAGGACAGGCGTTCCTTCAAGGGCAGGAAATGCAAATCATTCCGAATCGTAGCAAAAGCTCGTCGTCGTCGTGTCGGACTCGGTGTCGTCGTCTTGTACGCAAATGTCGCACGCAGCGGACTGAAAGAAGAATAGCCGAAAGGACAGGGTGACAGCTAAGTAGTTTTACGTACTAAGACAGAAGGACGTGCAGTATATACAGTACAGTATTCGGGAATATAAGCCGGCTGTATAAAAGACCGGCCGGCAAGTATAAAACGTTCGACCAGGTCCAGACGAGCCTCGCAGAGAATCCTGTTGAACACGCCGTGCGCTGAGCGAGTTATTCCCTTCCTCCTTTTTCTTTATCGCCCACTTCATCCCCATCGTCGTCGATTCCCCCCCCCATTTCCCCCGAATCGGCACATTGTTTCGCCATTCAGTGTGTGGGGGGGATTGGAAAGTTACGACAGGGTTTTTGGTTCCCTTATGTGCTTGCGCGAACAATGTAATGCAATATTAAATTCATACAATAACCACCACGAGTCAAAATGCGAGACGACCATTTTTAAAGTATCACGGGTATTTCTGAAAATGATCGAATTGGTGGATGTGTTCTTTTTTTCCTCGACTCATTGACTCTCTTTTTATTCGGAGTCGAAAGTAATTTTCACGCAGAGATATATATATAATTGGTCATTCCGTGAGCAGCACTTCGCCAATTTTTGCTTATACCCAAGGAGAATACAAATGAACTGGCGGTTGTATCGTATTCGAAGCACAGCAAAACACTCTACTATTCGCTATTTTTCTGGTCCGTCGACATTTTTTTTTTTTTTTAATAAAGAACTCCGCAATTTAGTATTCGAAAAATTCATAATGCAAATATAATGATGCTGAAATAATGTCATATCATAGCAAAAATGAAACCCCTTTTAACAAACAAACAGTCGTGCTTCTTTTTTTGTGTGTGCACAATTTGAGATATTCTTATTGTCAGAACTGTTGTTACTCGCGCAGCAGAACTCATCACTTTTAAAGGGACTGAGGGAACTTACGTACCAGCCCTTTTGTGCTGTTTCTGAGAAATATCAGTGTGTTGCAAGTTGTTCTCACCCTCGTTCTCCCCCTTGACATTCCCACGGGCTGAACCGTCGTCTTTTTTTTCTTTTTCTTTTTTGCTAGTTTTGTTTCTATCGGGAAGATTGTGTGAAAGCGGTCGTCAGTCATGCCTGTGAACGTGCCTGAATCGAGAGTGATGGAGACTACGGAAGAGCGGCAAAAGTTCCTTGACGGAAGTCAGTACACCCAGAACGGAATTTTGCGCTATGAAAAGATTTTCGGCGAGGATTTCATCAGTACTGGAGGCCGGGAAACTACCGAAGTGAGTAGCATTTTCTTTCTTCCCTTTCTTTTCCCCCAATCTCTCGTGAGAGAGAATCCTTGGGATTGTTATCAAGGATTGTGAATATAAATATTTTGCGTGGCGATTGCGTAGGAAATTGTGGCGACCCTGGGACTGAAACCCGGCATGCAGGTGCTGGATGTGGGTTGCGGGATCGGGGGCAGTGTGTTCTACATGGCCGAGCATTTCGGCGTGATTGCCCGAGGCGTGGATTTGTCTGCCAATATGCTGAGCATGGCCAAGCAGAAGCTCGACACCAAGTACGCCCACTTGAAGGACCGGGTAAGACACCAGGACGAATTCTTTTCTAGATTTGCTTCACCGACTTGAACAAAGCTTAATAGGTGTCGCTCTCGGCGTAAGTTTAGACTACATGTTTCTTTCCTGAATATATGCATCATTTATTGCGGCATATTATGAGCATACTCGTGCCAGATTCCATAAGTTGGATATGTATAGATGTGTAATGCTCTTGACACGATACATTTTGACTCGCATCTTTTTTTTTGAATTTAGCCTCTATTTGAGCAATCGATACACCAAAATCCTTCCGAGCTATAGTACCGTGTTATAGATAATGCACAGTCCAGTACTATTTTTTCCCGCCAGAGTTTGACAAGTAAAAGAAAAAGATTTTGCGCAATTCAGTTCAGTAAATAAAAAAAAAATTAAAATGGGGCTTCGCATAAAATCTGAAGTATATTTTCCCCAGCATAATGCGTATCTGATTCCGGTACTTGAAGTACTTGAGGAAATAGATCAATGAGACGAATAAGAGAAAGAGTAATATTCGCCGCTATTCTTGCCCCATCATAAACCAACGGAATATTTTTGCATTAATTTTTTAAAGCATGACGTAACCTTTCTGGAATTGGACCAAGACTCATTTAAAGGACTCAGGACTCAGCTGATAGAGTATTATGTTGACAACGAATCCCGAAGCCCGTTTAAAATATAAAAAAGTTACCATGCTGAATAATGATGATGAAATGCGGTCTTGGGCCGACAGGTGTCGTTCGAATTGGCAGACTGCCTGCTCATGGAAGTGCCCGAAAGCACGTTCGACGTGATTTACTCGCGTGATGCGATGCTGCACATTGCCGACAAGCCCACTCTTTTTGCACGACTCTACGTGAGTGATTCTCTACTCTGCTTTATTTCTGCAACTTGAAACTTGCTTCGAAAGGAACATGCAATATTTGTTTTGTACGTCTTTGACTGCGCAGAAATGGCTGAAACCCGGTGGTAAGCTGGTCATCACCGACTACTGCCACGGCGAGAAGCTGCAGCACTCCGAAGAGTACGTCAAGTACGTCAAGAGCAGGAACTACCACCTGTTGACTGTCGTGGTGAGTTTTGCAAGATATATGCATAGAGTGACGTGTGCTAATACATTACAGTATATTAAATAATTAATTAAATTATATTCGTCGCGCAGGATTATGCCCACACACTGGAGCAGATCTTCCCTGAAGTGTGGAGTGACGACCGAACAGCCACGTTCATCAAAGTGCTCAAGCGAGAAGTGGCCCACCTCAAGGCCCACAGGGAAGCCTTTATCCAGGTATGTACCACCACCACCACCACCACCAGTCATTGTTTGCCACAATTCAATTAATAAGCCATACTGAATGTGCTGACTTTTTTTTTTCTTCCTGTTTCTGCAGGATTTCAGCGAGAAGGATTACGACGAGCTGATCAAGGGTTGGGAGGCCAAGGTTGTCAGAGCCTCGAGCGGGGATCAGGCCTGGGGACTCTTCCTGGCCACCAAGAACTGATTTCAGTCTTGCCAATATTTGTTTTTGTTTGTTTGTTTTGTTTGTTTGCTCATTTCTTCCTGCAAACCTTTCGCTTAATTTGCGAAGTTTCCGAGAGGTCTGTTTGTGGAATGTGTAAAGTGTATGTTGTCGAATAAGAGCGCTATTCTTTTGAATGTTGGCCGAATAATCAAATCACACGGAACGCTAGTTTTTTTTTCTTTTTTTGTTAAGGGAAATGGAAACTCGAAGGAAATAAATCGAGAAAATTGCATCACGAGTATTTTCTGTCGGGATAATAAGATGATTGCTGTTCCACACTCTTCCATTTCATCAAAGTCGAAACGAATATCGAAAAAAAACTCAAATATATTCGTCTCTCTCTATATATATATATATCAAGCGTGGGAATATGTTGGGGGAAATCGCTCTTTGGCCTGGTTCATTTCGCACCTTCAGATCATCAAAAGTTCTGGTAACTCTTGTATTTATTTAGTGTGACACGAGACCGTTTTTCTCGTTCTACTCGCATATTGTTTGCACGAGCAAAGCAAAATTTTTGTTTTGTTTTTTGTCTACATGAAAAGTCGCAACGTATATACTGTATATGCACAGCAGAAAAGGAAGGATAGATGTCGCTTCATCAATTTAACGAGTAGGAGCGAACTTGATGCAGGCCAGCACCGTAATTCTTCAAGTGGGCCTTGGGTTCGTTGAGGTGTTGAGTGGCGGCATAAGTCCGGGGTTTGCCGAGGTCGTAAATAGACGGGACTGGTGGTGGCGGCGGAGGTAGGATGTGGTCGGGGTAGGGCGGCAGTGGGGCCACGTGGTCCACGAAGACTGGACGGTGTAGCCCGTGTTGCTGCTGCTGCTGCTGCTGCTGCTTCTGCAGTGGGTAGTCGTGGACGTAGTTGTGGTTGTTGTAGCCCGAGTAGTTGGGCACCTTTTTGGAGAAATCCCGGGTCTGGGACACGCTGCTATAAGAGCCCTTTCCTCGTTCTTCCACGACCTGAGAGAGAGAGAGAGAGAGAAAGGCCGAGTTTTTTGTTGTTGTTGTTGTTGTGACATTGCGAATTAGATGCTGGAAATTCCAACTCAGCTTCACGTGGATAATTTGAAAATGGTGCAATTTTATACAATTCAAAAGCATACTTTCCTCTTTTTTTTAACGAGGGAAAACGACGGTTATGGCGATTTTCCACCATCCATCCAATCTTTCCCCAGTTTTAGATAACCTAGTGTAATGGTTGCGATTTGAGTATGAAATTACTGTTTGCCCAAGGAAAGACGCATTGCGAAACTATTCGAATGGAGAAATTGACGTAGAGCTACTACCAACGGAGTCATTTTGGAATGCGGACAAGTAATACTGAATTGTAAAACGAAAACTAAATTTCTTCTCTCTCGCATATCCAGATGGGCTTTAAGGCCAATATAAATAAGAAGAATTCGATTTCAGTGTTTCGAAGTATAGACGGTCAATTCCGCATTTTATTTCAATGCTCATCATATCGATTTTTTCATGATTCAGAAAAAAACCTGATATTCTGTCAATCAAAAAAGAAAAATAGAAATCTGAATCGAGAGTCAAATTAAAGTCCAATTAAGGTATTTTTTCAGCATTTTCATACTTTACTTCACGTACATGAACATAACACCCCAATTTTCGGAGTGTATTACGAAATTAACGAGGAAGTTTCATTCAAATGAGAATTTGTTCAAATATGCGGATTTGTTGGCAAGCAAAATTACGCCTCAGGGAATCCCTGAAAATTTTGAAATGGGCTGCAAAAAATTAACCACTTGTGTAACATGCATCCTGTGTAAGATTTGCATCCTCATTGAATTCAGATTAACTTTTTTTTTAATAATAATATTTTGTGGAAAGGCATAAGTGCTACACGTACATTACTCTTTTTATCGGTTCTATGGTGATTCAAAGAAATATGCACACCTCAGAAAAATGTCTGTCTTTTTGACTTTTGATTAATGCATGTGGCCAAAAACGAAAGGTTTGCAAAACGTTCCTGCACGTAAAATTGGAGTTTGAAGTTTCGAATTCAGTCTCGCTTTTCCTTTAGTTGATGGCGATTTCAAAGTACTGTATAATGTTCTGAATTTATTGTTGGTCGGGTGGTGTCAAAATTTATTTTCAAAAATTGTCTGACTACGCACATGGGGACCTATGACTGACTGCTGGTCTCGTGTCTCACGTACCTGGTAGCTGAACCCATCAGGGGTGCTGTGCACGTCAATCTGCGCCTCCCCATCGGCCTTGTAGGGGTGTTGCTGGTGCTGCTGCTGCTGATGGTGGTTGTTGTACTGGTTGTGCTGGTACTGGTGCTGATGAGGATGTGAGTGCTGATGCTGGTGTTTATTGACATGTGCTGGTGCAGTAGCATAGCTCGGCAGAATGTAATCCGGCACCACTACTGCGGACTCGGCCACATAAGTGGGCTCGTGGGAATACGGCGACGCCTGCGCAAAGTAGACGGGCGGGCCAGCAGCAGACTTTTTGTGGGCCTCAGTGGCCTTGCCGTAGTCCAGCTCCGGGAAGTCCAGCAGCGGCTTGTACTTGCTGGACCCGTGGTAATTCCGAGGCTTGTACGAGTGGTGTGAGGATTCCGCAGCAATGGCCAGCAGCAGCAGCACTGCTGCTACTCTCGATCCATGTTGTCCGGAACACATCACTATTTTGTTTTTTTCTCTCCACCTGTTTTTATCACGACTCTTTTTATTTTTTAAACCGATATTTTCTACACGTGCTTGATAAGATGAAGGGAAGAGAAAAAGATACAGAGAGAAAGAGAAAGAGACAGTCTCCATGTATATAGAGTTGCGCAAGGACGACGACTCCTCCTCCAACACCACAATTTGAGAACAAAAATTACCGGGTAAAATCGCGTCACGACTTTGCGTTATTAGGGTTGCATTGTTGTTGCAGCTGTTTCCCTTTTTCTCACTTTGAGATTAGCAAGCCTATGTCTACTGAATCCACAACATCTCTATACAGCCTGATAAAAAAAAAAATAAGTCGACGAAAAGATACTTGTTTGACGTATTGCTGGTCCCCTGTACATCTTATTGTCAAATGTTATTGCCGAATGAAAGCAATGGCATCTATGTGACGGTAGGGAAAATCCTAAGCTTCCAAGCTGATATCCCTCTGAAGCAGGGGTCAATTCTGGCATCCCTATTATTTGATAAAATGGTGATTTTCCAGAACCAAATTTCATAAAATTCGTGATCGATGTTTGCAAATTTTCTTCAGCATCACGGTTGGAACGAAAAGAGGTTAGTGCTTGTGCGGGAGAAAATTCAATGACTGACGCTAATCTGTATAGAAAAATTTGCAGGCAGTCAAAAAATTGCCAAAACACCCAAAGACAATACTCTAGCTGAAAAGTATCCTTATTTTTGTTTGTCAAAGTTTCTAACAGTTCCTTTGGTACTGGGCCAAACGTTTCCCCCAAGTCTTGACGGGAATTCACTAAAATCTCCAGAATATGACCATTTCTTTTTTTCATTATACTTCGGGTGACTTGGAGGATTCTGTCTCAGGAACTTATATTGCGTTGATGAATCCAAAAACCTTTCTCGGTCAAAAAATATAGCATCTTCACCGTATATTTGGAATATTTAAAATGTTATCGATATATTCAACGAATGCCTCGAATTTTATAGTGTCAGCTCTCTCCTTCGTCGTTTACTATAATCTTTCCAAGTTCAACAGATTTCAGCTGAAACACACACACACACGCACCCGCATGATATTGTATTCTCGATGATCGCGGATGGATACATCACATCACACACAATCAATCGCTGCACTACATCGACCGATTGATCGTATTATTATTTTTTTCTTCCTTCTCTCTATACTTTGAGGCAAGAAAAAAAATGCCAATAATCTGCACATGAGAGAGTTTCCAGTGTAAGTGACTAATATATTGTGAGTGGGTGGATGTATATACGATGAGTTGACAGGTCGAAGCCCGCGTTCGGAATGGCGAAACCCAGGTGAGCCCCGGACGGTTTTATATAGATCACACCCCCGACGAGGCGTTCGAGATCACGCACGCGTTTTTCTCCTCTCACATGTGTGACGTGCATCGAGGAAAAGACATGAAAATAAAAAAAAGACTATCTAGGGAACCGAAGCAACAAAAAGAAGGATGCAAGGGGGGAAAGATGAAGAAGAAGAAGAAGAAGAAGAAGAAGGAGAAAAGTAAGAGTTGTATGAGCGACGGGTCATCAGATGATGACGGACGCCGAACACGGATACGTGACGGACCCCTGACCGCAGGTACGTAAATTTCCTCAACTTCAGCGACATGAGCAAGAAGCAACAAACATCTCGACGAGTTATTGGCACACACACACACACACACAAAAAGGAACAACTTTGTCACGATACCCCGCACCGAGAGGTTCCGAGGGTTACCGAACAAATCGTGCAATTATTCACCTCAAATTTAGTTTCCCCAGAAAAAAAAAAATAACCATCAGAGCTTTCATCGAGTACAGTACTACTCGGATAATTGCACAAAAAATTGGCCGGCCTTCAAGTTTTTTTTTTTTTTTTTCGCCGTGCGCTTTTGTGTCCGCGTGTGAAATTATTGGAGGGTTCGGGAATCCTTTAATTTGCATATATTTTTCCGGGCCGGAATGCAAAAAACGCTTTCGAAAACGAGAACCGAGGTCGACTTTCGATTCACGCGCTCATTGTTTTCTGCCGCCGCGACTTGTAATCAAATCCCACGACAATTTTTTCCATGATCACGTGTACGTGTGTACAGTATACTGATGTGGACAAAACAATGAAGAGATGGACCGAAAAGGTCGAGACCCTCGATTTCCCTTGAACCAAGCAGCGGAATGATTCGGGAACAGCAACTTAACAAAAATAAATAAATAAATAAAATTACTGACCTCATCGTGGGTCAATGAAGCCTTCATTGCTGGGAGAGGTCAGGAGATGTTGTCCGGCTAAACGACCTTTCTTTGCTCTAGATGCTCTAGCACTATTTTAGCGGCTTAATTGCTAACCCGTTAGAGTGCGAAAAATAACGGTGATTAACCGTCTCCAAAGAAAGAGGATTACCCGGAGTTGTAAAACTTTTGGTTTGTTTTGCCCTCTTTCTGGTGCAAGTATTTTTAATAAACGGCCTGCAGCTGCGGTCTGCTCACATGGAACTCCAAAAAAAAATAGAGTCTCGGATAACATCGTTTCGTTTCTCTGTGGAATTCTTTCTTTGAGTCTAACGATTTTTTTTAAAGGGCGTGTTGCAAAGTATATTTCTTATGAGCAATTATAAGAAATATACTTATTTCTTATGAGCAATTATAAGTATAATTCTTAATATTGATTATCACGTGGCGGGACGTGCTATCACGCTGCGCCCCGAAGCAACTTTTCGGCCCTCAAGGGGCAACTTTGGCAGAGTGGAAAACCTGCACTGAAATGGTATTTAGCCAGGGGCAACTTTGCTGCACCTATACTGGCTCAATCCCATGGTTATTCTTGCCTGTATAAAAGGGGCAGTGTGCATTATGCACCTAAAGTCAGTCATTAGTCTTCCTTGATTCTTTCTTCATCAGTATTCCCCCAGTCTTCAGTCAGTCAGTCAATTGGCAGTTCATTCCTACCCTGGTCTTTACTGTGGTTTAGCATCAATCAATCTCTCCTGCAGACTGTGTTCGAGTGTCTCACCCAGTGTCTCCAGTGTTTAATTTCAGTGGAGTTAGAGACGCATACTTTATCCTATTTGTGTCGAAGAATAATCATGTAGAAATGTAGGCATCACTCCGGAGAAGAAAATTGTTCTGCATCTGGAATGTGGCCGGAAAGACAATTTTGGCCGCGTCTGGAATTAAATTGTCTCGTTTTTGAAAAACGATTTATGTCTTCTTGACTATATTATATATAAGCATTGAATTGAATTTTTTACTAATATGATGATCTTCCCTCTCCCCCCTCACAATATTTATTACCTTCCTCAGATACTTAATCCAGTGAATAATCGTTCATATCGCGACATAATGAAAAAAATATATATACGGTATACGAATAAAAAATACATCAACTGTGGATGCATCGTTGTGAGTAATTAGTGGTGAATTGAATTATAAGTGATGATTTAACCTCGTTTTGCGAGATCCAGTGAAGGTCGGGCTGAGGCAGCATGGCCGGGCCCAGGGCACACCTCGGCAGCGTGCTGGAGGGCCAGCTGGCCCAAAGTCAGGTCATGTCCAGCATGCAGATCCACGTGCACGTGAACCACCTGCTCCTCGCCGAGGCCAAACACCGGGTTTTCGGGGAACCCTTCCAGGTTCTTTGACCATCGTTTACATTTTTTGTTTGTTTTACAAATAATAAAAATAATTGCAATAATGGTTTTTTTTCTTGACAAGTCTGAGAGTTATATTCGAATAAAATACAAATATGTGCATGATGCCTACCTACATTCCCCTTCCATGTGACTGATTGGGTCAGGGAAGCAGATGAGTGAGGACTACGTGCAGATTGAGCTCTTGGAGAGGAGTCGGTATGTGCGCATTGGCAACACTAACCGGTCATTTCGCTCTGCGGGGTCGTCCTTCAACACGAGACACAAGTCGTTTGCACCTCGCGTGTTGGAACGGGTCTTGCGAGTGGACTCGAGGAGTGACCTGGCTGCTGTCGAGTCCATGCAAGTCAACCCCATCATCACTTCTTTCAGGTACTGTAGATAGAACCCAACTATGCTTCAGGATCCTTTTTTTTTCCTGCTCATCGTCGTAAATACAATTTAAAAAAAACCAGGAATGTCGAGGTGGATCAGGGACAAGGTAGTTTTTATAGTAGGTGTTGCCGTACGTGATTTTGAAAATGGAATTTGAGGTAATACAGAAGATTCAATTACACGGGGCTTTCATTCAATATATTATCATCCTAACTTTTTTTTTTTTTAGCAATATGGCCCTTTGGTACGCATATGCACGAGAAAATGCGCGATCAATTGCTCTGTATTTACTGTAGATTACAGCATACAGTCAATTTATGCATTTTACTCGAGAGGAAAAAATTCAGTGATTATAATTAAATTATTATAACATTCTTCACCTCGTATCAAACAAAAACCTGGAAGTACAATATCGAATTGCTTGCTATATTCATGCAACGAATCTTATGATGCCAATTTATTGCTGATGAAGAAATCGCTCTTGATGTCCGTGTCTAATCAATAATTGGGATCATCATAGTGCGCTATTCGAATCGCTACACAATTAATTTGTTTAAATTTATTACGATAAATCACTCTCCATCATCAGCAGAGCACTCAATACTGTTAATAGCAGCAGCTTCTTGGTAATAGCGTGATTTCACTGCATGCTCACACTCGTGTATATATATGCAGAAAGAGACACGCAGTGATGGCGATGGAACACATGGCGCAGTTCATTGCCCTGATGCAGACCAGCCTCGAGGTCCTGGCCCACGTGCTGAGCCAGGTGGACGCGGAGCTGGAATCCTCGCCGACGACGCCGTATCATTCCCGGGGCCTGTCGACCCGACGTCGACAAGTCGGCAGCAGCAGCAGCAGCAGCACCCGTGATCACGGCAACAGTAATGACGGCGGCCGACGTCGCACCGTCGCCGTGTCCGGCTCGGAAGCAGCAGCAGCAGCTGCGGCGGAACTGGCCAGCAATACGATGCTGCACAAGTACCCGAAGTCCATGACGGAAATCACAGTACCCGTGTCGTCTCGGGAAGCGAACCCATCGAGGTACTGTATACGTGATTTATAATCACGACGACATTATCGTTCAACTGCATGATGGGCGGGAATCAAAACAGAAAGAAAAAAAAAAGAATGATGAGGCATGTATTCATTTATTTATTACAGTGGAAATGTACGAGCGAATCAAGCCCAGCAAAATGCTGATGGACGCCTGCAGTCGGACACCAGGCCAACGAGAATACTGCCCAGTTTGATTTTCACGGCGGAAGTCCTCAAGTACAGTATTCCTTGCTTATTACTATTGAGCTGATTCATCATTTATGCCGAACAATAAAACATTTGGTGGGAGAATATGTGCATGAGTTTAAGAATTATTCGGAAATTTTCTTCGCTCTGCGTTGTTTTGTTGAGAATTCACGACAAGGTGTTTTAGCCGTACAATTGCAAGTTGAAACATTTTGAATATTACAGTTGAAACATCGATTGACAAATTGGGCTGCTTTATTATTGAGGATCGGATCAGAAGAAGAAAGAAAAAACTTTTTCGCGTTATTTAGATATCAAAAGTGGCTGCAAGAGCGACTTGAGGAGTATGCTGGTTTGCAGCAGCAAATCATTTCCGCAGTTTTGGCCGCCATCCGGGAAGTGAATGACCCGGACGTGGCGTCCCAAGGGATCCCGTCAAACATGCAGCCCGACTACCGCAGGCATCTCGGCGACACCATACAGAGGAACACCAGCAAACAAGAGGAATACACGAAACTGGTCATCGGCGCCATTGCTGCGGTGAATATTCCTTTTTTTCTGCTAAATTTCAACAAATATTGTCGAACCCAATCCGCCACAGATGTGTGAAACAAATTCCACGACGATAAAAAATAAAAACAAATAATGGACAAGATGAACGCGGCTCAGACGTGTGTGCTGTACACTTTGTAGAAAAATGACTCCTATATCCGGAATGATTGATACCGTCAACAGTTTGAAATTTAATTTACTGATTTTGATTCAGGTGGAATATGATGCTGTTGCGGATCGAGAGCTGGAGGAGACGTTGCGGGATCACATAGAGGATTTTGGCTTATCTGGACGGCCTTCGAGTTCTCGTGGGTTGGTCAGCGGAAATGCCACAATGGACCTGACGGCGGCGTCCTTGACGACGTCTCCGATTGCCCGCCTGCTCAACTACAAAGTCGACAGGAGAGACGCCGCCATGAAGACCATCATCAAGGCAACGTTCCCATTTATACCCTCTCTTACAAAATACTTCTTGCATCACACACTGAATTTGTAAATTTATTCCTTTTTCACATATTATAAGAAAGTCTTGTTCATCCACGAATAGGAGATTCGACATCATATTTAAAGACGGGGTTTCACTCGGCCTATGCATAGGTGAACAGGTTCTTGCATATTTTTGGACTTTTGACCTCAGTAACATCTCGTTACAATTTTAACAAATCATCTATTACGAGGTCCCTGTTGAGAAATTGAAAATGTTTTGAGTTTGTGCATGGATGAAGGAGTTTTCTATATACCAAAGCTACTGTTTTACTTGTCCCAATATGGCTTTGTTATAACCACTACAATAAACTTATGAGAAAAATTCGTCATGAGATTCGTTATTCTTTGAGCATGTTATTGGACTTGAATGTTTTGGAAACAGCTGAAGCTGCAGATAGATGCTTCAAAGTACGTACTACAGAATATTTTATTTCCCTCGAGTAACTGTAATTTTAATGGTTCGTCACACATGGAAATTCAGAGTCGAATGGAATCTTGACATTTCTTATGAAAGATCCACATTTTGCCCCATTATATTTTGCTGCGATGATGCAAATTCTTAGATTTTTCTTCTGAAAAAATGTGCGAATTCCTTGTTAACAATCACATAGCTGAAGAACGCGCGTATTTTGTGGGTTGAGGGGATCAACTCTCTTGTTGTAAAAGTTTCAAATAATATTTGCTGATGATGCCATAAATACAGGAACGGGTCGTTTGATGAGCATTTCAAATTTTGTAGAATGTGAAAAAATTCAAGGGGCCTTTGGAGAACATTCTGCACGATCAGCTGGAATTTCTAGTGATGAACCAGCAGAGATTTTCCAAGCAGTTGACTGGAAGTCTTTCACCACACGCATCAGTGCCGCCCAGTGGAGTGCTGAATACTACGAAAGAGTTCAAGAAACGGTAATTATATACTCATCTCCTATTTCATATTGGTGTATAGCCATTTTATATTTGATTATTTTAGAGCCCTGATTTTAACCGAAGTTTTTAGAGTATTATCAGTGATGTGTGAAGAATTTCGGGCGTCTGTATCACAGGGATCCTTGATCCTGTGTACAGTAATAGACAACACTTTTGGGGTTCTGATTCCGAATCAAGATTCCATAATCCCACCATATTTAATGGGTTCACGTGCTCATCAAAATTTAGGAATAAAAGACCTCAAAAAATTGAAATAAATTGCCTTTTTCAGCTTGAAAATATACAGATTAACAACTGTGCAGCAGAATTATATTTGTACAGAATCTGATTTTTTGGCTTTGTAATTAGAAGGGGCTCAAAAAGCAATAATAAATTGATAAAAAGTTCAGTGATTCTGTGCACAGATTACGAACACGGCTCTGAAAAAATAAATGCAAAAATTAGCCTATTTTTTATAAAGAAGAGTGGAGTATAAGTTCATAATGAAATAATTTTATTTTTTGTGAATGTGAAAACGGTAGTTCGATTTTTTTTAAACGAAACACTTTTCGAAAACACTTTTTCGAGAAATGCTG